>ML211055.1:0-85761 GCA_004369055.1 Polyporus arcularius HHB13444 | reverse complement strand
CCTCCAGGTTCCTCCATCCAGAGTGATAGGGGTGTTGCAGACGCTCATGTAGACCGTGAGGGCCTTGTGGAGGGTCATCTGGTCACTAGAGGGGCCCTCAAGAGCAAGAGATGGCATATAACAAGCAAGTATGTAGTAGCGAGACGAGAGACACGTAGACGACAGAGAAGGAAGCGCCTACGGCAAGCTCCGGCGCGGGCGGCAAAAATGCCAAATGCGTGAATTGAACCGCGACCAACCGGCTGCCCTACGGCAAGCTCCGGCGCGGGCGGCAAAAATGCCAAATGCGTGAATTGAACCGCGACCAACCGGCTGCCCTTACCCTCATTCCACTTTCACGAGCCGACGCCGACGTGGCACTCTTCCGATCCCCGAAGCAGCGGGCGTATGCGCCGACGACGTGCGTCCAAGCCTCTAAGGCCGCAATGCGGTGCCCTGCGCAGTGCGCGCACATGAGCGGTGAGACAGAGCTACCTGAGACCTCTCGTAACTCGTCCGATATGTCATCCGGCCATTCGACCATCCGACATGTCGCCCACGTCCACGTCCACGTCGACCGTCCCCGGTCCCGTATGTTCGACCTGACATAGCCTGACATATCCGAACGCAGCTCCGCCTGTAGATTGCAATATCCCGTCAGGACTCAAGAATCAACGTCATCCCCGACTCCGCTGCAACGCGGTGCGCGCCGTCCTGTCTTCGCATCTTCGCGTCTTCGCATCTTCCCAGCTACTGCAGATCCCGCTGAGCGTCGAGAGTCGAGACACCGCTCTAAGGCCGAGCACTCGAAGGCTTGGCACGATGACTTACCACCGTTTGTGGCTTCCCCGGCCTCCCGGCTCCCCCTCCACCCTCCAGTCTCCAATCTCCAGTCTGCAGAGCCCGCATCGTATCGAACCGTGTTCTATCCCCATCCCCACGACGCTCGGTGTTCGCCCTACGCCCGCCGCGAGCTTCATGCTGCTGCCCAATATGCGATCGGCGGCCCATGTAGCCCCACCGCCTCAATAACCTCCCAAGCTTCGCTCGAGCTTCGCAGACCAGCGATGAGGTAGAGCTCGTCAATGTGAGTATATACATATCATCGCCGTTCTTGACGTGTGCTGATTCTTTTTTCATCCGAATTTACCACGTCCACGGTCGTACTGCCGGGCCCGGGGCGCGTCATGGGAAGGAAAATATTCTGTGATGGCATCGTGGACGCAGACGCAGACGATGCTCTCACGAATCACGGCGTTCGGGGGTGGGCATTGGGTCCGTTGATCTCGCACGTCGTGCATGGTGCTGGAGGCTTCCGCTTCTGCATGCGAGTGCATACTGAAGTGTGTACTGACCTCCCGCACATTCAGCTGTGGTATTCAGAGCTCCGTGCGCAGCCACAGGAGTACACACGAAGTGGCCACCCATAGGCCCTCGAGGAGTTCCCGGTCCCCCGACATACTTATTCCGCGTGTGCCATGCGCAGCATCCGGCTCGTCCACGATCCCTGCGCACTGCGTAATCACCGAATCCTCTCTCCCGGGTCGTCGTCCAGCACCGAACCTAGCAATGAGGCTGTCATTCGAATTTCCGGGTGAGTTTTGTCACCAAACTCTGCGTAATTCGTATCGCCTTCGCACGACGCCACGCACGCGCAGCGCTCACGACATGATCATCACTGACATACAGCACTTGATCTCTGGAGATCCAAAATTCGCGCATTCGAACTTCGAAGCCAGCGAGTCGGAGGAAACCCTCCCCTCACGACATCCATATATCGCTCACAGAGGCACAACGCACTCCAGCATCCCGTCACCCGGTCACCGTACCGACATGCAGGTGAGATCCCGGGTCTCGTGGCCTGCAATCCGAACACACATCAGGAAGGGCTGTACGTACAGCGGGCGAAGGGCTGCGTTCCTACCGCCCGCCCGTCGTCTAGACTCCAGCCTTGCACTCATACATATACGATATGAATCCCAGCCGTCCTTCTCCCGTGCACGAGAAGTCTTCTGTCGTCGTGGCCCAAGGTTAAGATTGTGGGCGGTCGTGAGTGCGCCCCAGCACGTCGGCCGCGGGCTCCCAACCCAAACTGCTAAAGGCATCCCCTTTGTCGCTGCCGCTCTGGTAACGGCCTCTTGCTGCGCCACGTTACGGCGGAGATTGATTGGGGATTCATAAGCACAAGAGAGGGCACGCATCCGTGAGCCGGACGGGCATTAAAGCACGCCCTCAATCATGTCGTGCCCGACTTGAAGTTGAACTTCTCCCCGAGTTTGCCTCGAGGCGCGACGGCCTTCAGCGCACGTCTCGCCCGGGCTGTCGATTGTCGGGCGCAGAAGGCTTCTGGCGGCGTTGAATGCGAGGCCAGTGGACGTTGGTCACCGAATTCGCCGCATGCCGAATGCTCTCCCGCAGCAGCCACACCGCGTTCCGGGTGCTCTGAAATCGCGAGCGCAAATGACGGCGTCAGTGGGCCACGAGGTCATGGAATTGCGCAAAGCAGTAACGTTGGACGTACGTGAGCAGCGGTCAGCGTCCCGACCCCGGTCGCGGGTACATACGAGTCGAAGCTGAGATCAGTGGCGGCCGCCCCTTGAATTTGTATATGCCGGGATGCCTGTGCGGGAGCTGGACAAGGCTCGAAGAGTTGGAAAGTTCGGGTTGCCTGCCAACGCTGTCCGTCCAGGGTATAGCACACCGGGACGCGACGAGAACTTGCCACCGTCCGGGCAGCCCGGCGTCGCGTAGCAGGGAACACTAGTGCCGATAGGATTAACCTCAGCCCCCGAGCAATAGGTCGCGAGAGCCTGACTGCCAGTGTGGTCTCGACCACCATTCACCGGTTCACCAGTGACCACTGCACACAGCGCCAAACCCATCAGTAATGTCAGTCCAAGAGAGGTGGTGCCGACGGATCGTAGAGCCTAAGCGACACCTTCCCGCCGCTGGAGCACTAGGTGGGTGCTCTCAGGCTGCGCGCGCGGGCGTGGGCGAGAGCGAGAAGTTGTGGGGTTGCGTACACTGTATGCCGATGCCCTCACGTTAGGTTCAATGCCGCCCTTGAGCTTGAGGCTGGACGACAGAGACTGCGTCACCACTTCCTGAACTTGATTGCCCCACCATGACGCTCGCGGAGTTCCAGACGTCCCATCGTGCCGGGGCGAGCGTTTCGGAATTCGCAGTTCCATGAAGGCACCCCGGATGGAACAACTCGGATTTCGCGTTCTTGTGCATCTGTTCGGCCTCATGGGGCTTCATATCCGCCCAGGCCATATGTACGAATCTGTTTCAAGGGAGAACCTGTTCGGATGTAGTTCGTCAGCGATCGTGAGGTAATGGCGGGATCGGGGCGGGCAAAAGTAACCACCTACGCGTTGGAACCTGCTCCGAATTGCGGATTGTCCGATCCCGATCACGATCATGACCGCGCAGCGGCGTGTTGAAGGTGGAGTAGAGTGTAAGTCCGAGTATAGCAGGCGTAGTAGTTGAAGCACGAACGACACAGCAAGAAATCAACAGGAAAGCTAGACGGAAGTCATAGATATCATGCGGTGGATACATACAGAAAGTCGTGGCTATGTACACTTTTATAGCGTGGTCGTTGTGGAGCTACGTCAGAGCGAACAGCAGGGGGCAAGAAAGTCCGAGTCAGTCCGTCAGTAAGCCTACAAAGTACCGTACAGCGTTGCGAAATCGCATCTATGGGGGAAGGAAAGCAGAAAAGCGTATAAATACATAAGATTACGGGTATAAGGAATTAGGGGGAAGAGGGTAAGGGCAGGAAAGGGTGGGGTTGCGAGCCAACAAGGGGATCGTAAAGAGATGAGAGATGGTGAGACAGTTATACATAGATACGGAGGGACGGACATGGATACATCCAGGGAGCAGAGCGAACGCAATAGATAGAGGGGAAGGGGAGGGAAAGAAGAAAGCGAAGACACTAGAAAGCGCAATTACCAGAGCAGCCAACAGCAGGAAAAGCAAACGAACACAGCACCACAACACGATCGCAGCGTCGCCGCACAGCAGCCTCCAAATCACCTCCGCACGAATGTTCAAGCGGGTACTCACATCGCTCCTGAGCTCACGCTCACCGCCGCCGCCCGCTCGGGGTCCCCACCCGCACACCAACGGGCGTCGCAAGCGTCTCGCGCGCCTTCTGCGCCGCGAGGAACGTGTTCATCGCCTGCAACACATCCCCATCGCCCCTGCTCAACGCGCTCGACGTCAGTTCGAGCATGTTCCCCAAGTCGTCATCCTCCTCGCTCTGCCACGGCGGGCGGCCCCTCGCAGCCGAGCCCGCCCCAGCGCCGGATGCAGCCGCACCAAAGCCCGAAGGACCAGTCCCGAAGCTCGCAGGACCAGCTCCATAGCTCGCAGGACCAGCTCCATAGCTCGATGGCTCAGCACCACCACCAGGTGCTCCCCAGCGCATCCATTCTGCGCCCGCGCCTGCACGCTCGTCCGACGCATACCGTCCAGAGCCCGCTGCATACCGTTCAGCGACCGCCGCATAAAATCCAGCGTTCGACTGCTCCGGGATAGGAATGGGCACAGGCGTCGAAGCCGCCGCACGCCCGCGGGCAGGGGTGGCCGAGCGTGCAGCCTGCCTCTGCGGCGGCTGGGCGCCCTCGCCGAACATCGCCCACTTGGAGTTGCCCGAGAGGGCCCCGAGTATGCCCCCGGCCCAGCTCGCTCCCGCCTCGCCGCTGTCTGCGTCGTCTTCGTCGTCGTCCTGGTCTTCGTCCTCGCTGAGACCGCCATCTGCATCTCTCTCGTCCTCGGACGACGATCCAGCGAACCACGCCACATAGTCCTGACCCGTGGGCTCGCGCGTCGGAGGCGGAGAAGGCGGCTCGGGGGACTCGGGTTCGTGAACCTGGGCGAGACGGGAGGGCCGCGTCGGCGCGTACGGGCTCTTGCTCGTCGAACGTCCCATGGGGGGTGCCCACATGCCGTTGGGCGGCGATGGCGGCTTCACCTCTGCAGCTGTACCAGAGGCCGATTTACCAGCCTTCGCTGCTTGCGCTGCTTCCCAGGGCGACATCGGCGCGGCCGGGTTGCGCGCGTTGGGGCCGAACTTGGTGTTGGTGTTGATGGTGATGGGCGCAGGGGAGGCAGGTCGACCTGTCGCTGCTGCCTTCTTCTCAGGGGCCGGTGCAGCCTTGGCAGCGGGAGGAGCTGGACGAGCGGCAGCTGCGGGAGTCGGGGTCGAGCGTCCGTTCGTCGTCGCCTTCACGTCTGCAACCTTCTTCCCCTTCCTCTTGGCCGCCTTGCCCTTGAGCGGAATGATGATCTCTTCGTCCACATCGGGGTCCAGCTCGCGTTCCGGCTCCAGCTCCGGCTCGAGATCCTGCTCGAACACCGCAGAAACATGGATCCCGTCGTCGTCGTCGTCGGGGAACGCGCCAGGCGGCTGCACCGGCACAGCAGGCACCTTCGCGGTCGGGGTCGTGTCGCCGCTGCCCTTCCCGCCGCCAAACCCGCGCGAGCGCAAGAGGTCGGCAATCGCACTGTCCCGGTTCTCCAGGATGCTCCGCGCGAGCTGCTCCATCGCCACCATGTGCGACCGTATGCAGAACTCGCGCTCGTCCGCAGGGATGCTCTTGCGCAGCTCCCGCGCAAGCACCGCGTCCGCCTCAGCCGCCTGCTTGTGGAACGTGCGCAGCGAGTTCACGTATGCGTTGTCGACAAGTCCGAGGAACTCCGCGTCGGATGCCACTGCGCCGTCGAATGGCGACATCAGGAGGGAGATAGGGACGGCGTATGTCACGAAGCCGTGAGAGGGCGCAGTAGCAGGCGCGACAGGGTCCTTCGCCTTGGCCGCAGGCTGAGCGGCGCGCGACTTTGACTGCCAGGCCGCTGGTGGAGGCGGTTGTGGCGCAGGGGTCGCCTTCGTCGGCGCACGGATTTCTTCGATGATTGGGGCGTCCTTCTTCGTGCCCCACGAAGCAGGCTTCTGTAGTAGATGAAACAGTTAGACAGCTCATTGTACCTGGTTGTGAAGGTACTCACTTGCGGTTCCTCAGGAACCTCGTCCACAGTCGTCTGAAAGGGCTTCGAAGCCCATCCGAACCACGATGACGGCTGCGGCTGGGCAGCAGGAGTAGGGGTCTTGTGAGACGCGTGCGGAGGGGGAGCTTGCGCATTACGCCCGTTGATCGAGTGTGATGGGAGCGGGGGCGACAAGTCTACGGCAGTCTTCCCAGACAACGTCGGGGCCGCGGGCTGGCGCTGCTGAGCCTGAGCGAGGGCATACACACCAGGGTCCTCCTCTTCCTCGCACGACAGCACCTGCTCGACCGCGAACATCTCCTCCTCCGTCATATCCGTCCAGTCCTCCGCACGCAGGTGCGCCTTCTCGAGACGCGTCTCCCACTCCGCCCGGGCTGCCAATGCGAACTCGCGGCGCACCCTGCTGATGATGCGGTCCTGGTTTTGCTCGAGGGCCTTGCCCTTCACGCGACTGCTCTGCTCCGCGGCTCTCAGCAGCGTCTCGAGCTGCATTTGTACTTGCTCCTGGTGTGGCTTGACCCACGCCTCGTCGAACTCCATCCACGTAACACGCACTCGATCTGAGCGCGTCAGCACGCCTGTGCGGGCCCTCTGCGATGGCCCTGCCATCGCTGGCTGAGCCGTTGTCCTCATCGCGGCCGGCGTGGGCATGGGGGGTTTCGCAGGCGCTGCAGTCGCTCTTGGCGCTGGCGTGGGTGCGGCCGCTGTCCTCGCTGGCTGGGGGGCCGCTCTGGGGGGCGGGGGCGCGCTCTGTGGGGGTGCTGCGGATTTAAGTGGGGGCGACGCCCTGGGGGGCATCGCGGTCGCAGTGGCAGGGGTTGTGGAGGTAGGCGGGGCGGGTTTGGGTGGGGCAGAGGGTTTGAGACTGGAGTTGTTACCTCCCTTCTTGCGTCTGTTCATGTTGGGCTGAGCAAGAGGCTGCGGGCGACTGGCCTGAAGATGGGTTCGGCGAGTTGAGCAGTGAGGAAAGCAGTGATTTCTGTCGACAACATAGAACGCAGTGAGTGGAATGGGCAGGGCAGCGAGCACCCGAGTCAAAATCGCCCGCTTACCTCTCTCGGCATCCCCCGGCGAAAAGTCCGACTCTCGATGTGGTAACGTCGGCGCAAGTGCTTTTGTTCGTCGTCCTCTTCCTTTGTCTCCGTCGTCGCGCGCTGTGGTGCCCGGGGATGCAACTTCACTGCGCTAGCACATCGTTGTGGCCGTTGAGGAAGAAGGTAAGGTGTTGATAGACGCCACGAGTTCAGCCGCGCTGGCGCAAAACATACCTGCACGGATCCATGGCCAACGATATGCCAACAGACAGTGGCACGACGACTTCCGGGATGTCTCGTAGAGTTGCGTCCCTGTGTTCTCGAACACGGTACGTCATTGTATCGAACGACATTATCTCGCTAACGCTCTTCGATCGACACCAATCGATCATGTCAATAAGAGGTCTTGCATCTAGACGTCGTCAACGTTAAAAATCAGGGACACGATGTGAGTAGCTCGTTTGCAAGTAACGCACCATGTGGGGAGACAGTGACCAGCGTCGGTCGTCTCAGTCTGAACCTGCCAGGTAAGTCCTATGTGAACTCGCACTCCACCTCGTTGCTGCAGAGCGCGCTGGGCGGACGACGCATAAGAGGTCGACCATGGTGCCGAGTGGGTATGAGCGACGAGAGACCGATGTCGTGGGCAGCGGTGACCATGACGTGCATATGGCCGTCCCACGGTCAAGCCCGTTGCTCGCGTTCATTCTGACATCACCTCTAGCTGGCCTCGACCTTGGGTCTTGCGCGTGAGGTGCCTGCACAAGCTCGCCGGGACAGACTCCAGTCCTGTGGGTGTCGGAGCATATGCTTCGAATCGCGCCTAGCCAACATACTGGAGCACTGTCAAGGCGACATCAAGGGAACGCGGTCTCGAACTGCGCACCAGCAGGTCCAACATGTTAGCAAGGTCCGTGTCATCTCGGATTGTTCGCTGCTGAACGTTGAATGTTGACCGCTAAACAGGTAGTCGCTGGCAACGGAACGCCGATGTCGCCCCCAACGTCGGGATGCGGTCTCAGCGAGTCTCGGCGACAATCAGTGCGAGACGAGCAGGCTCACCTCATCAAACAGGAGCTCCGTACACGAGCTGCACCGACGTGCTCAGGCCCAGCATGTCACGAGCTCCGTCTCGTACGCTCTATCTCTGATGCGTTCCGCAAGGTCAAGCTCAGGAGCGTACCCAGCTCGAGCGCATCCCGTTCCCGTTGGAGATACCCATGATCGCTGCAGCCGCGTCGGTGTCGCCCACTCGCATGCTGGGCGAGCTGCATGCTGAAGGACGCGCGTACGGTGACCTCCGGAGTCGACGTTGCGAACTCGATGGTGCTGCGGACGAAGCAGACGGTCGCTGGTGACGGGAATCCCGGCGCCGTTCAGGCTGCAGGCAAGAGGTGGGCACTGCGGAGACTCAGAACGTGCAGGACCATAGCCCGCGGGCAACTGCACCGCTCGTCGTCAGTCCCCAAGCCGCAGACATGGAACTGTTGTCAGGCCAAGGCCGATGAGTTCTGTGCGGGTTCAAGACCGGACGACACGCCGGGCCGTCGTGGAGGAGCGTCTGAGTCGAGCTCTGCTCGAGGCTCGCCAACAGGCCAGCCGCGAGGACACGAGACATGCGCAGGCTGAGCGCGACCAGGCCACCATAAGGTCTATCCACACTCGCACACTTCCCTCGTGAAAGCGCTCCGTTAGGTCAATCAGACCTAGGGGCGTACTCATCGGAGTGGTACCTATCGCAAGAGCTCCAAGTTCCCATGTTCGTTGATGCACCGACGTCTCCAGTCCCCATCTTCGGCGAGTTCCATGCTGAAGGACGCGCATACAGCGACCTCCGAAGTCGACGTCGCGAACCTGCAGGGGGATCGAAATGGACGAGACGACGGAGTGTTTTGCTCAAGACAGCCATTATACGACGGTGTCGTGCGGTACGATCGAGATTCTCTGGTCCATTCCTCACCTGTCAAGCATAGTTTCGTCGTGTCATCGTCGATCGCGAGGACAGTCCGGTCGATCACGGTTAACGCGCCCGGTCATATGTAATGGGAGGATCTATGGGTATGTGTACGCTCGTACTGAACGTCGCTCTCTTCTGCTGCAGTTCGGACAGCCTGCAAGCGTAGCACAGCAGTTATCAGCGTCTGGTTAGCGTTACTTACAAGCAAGCGATGACGTATGGCGCATATCCTCGCTCATCCCCTCCGAGACTAGTGCCTGCATCCTGCCTGCATGCTCCTTGCGTCGGCGAAGATCGGCATGCTGACCATTGCGCAGCTATATATACATCCTCGAGGCTAACGCCTCTTGCCCACGACGTCCATCCGCTGCTGCACCATAGCACATACCCGCTACGCCCGCCCCTAGCGTACCATGGCAAAGGTTGTCTCCCCCACGAGCGACGTGATTCTCTACTTCCTTGCCCTGTAAGTTCCGGATTTCGGATTCTGGATAGTCGTCCAGCTGCCGCAGGGACTGACGTCATACCCCCTCCCAGGTTCATTCCTCCCCTCACCGTGTTCTTCAGTAAGTGCTTGGCGTCGCATGCATCGTACCATGACTTAACCCCACTGATCCACCATCTCCGTAGAACGCGGACTCGCAGCCGGTGGGTGACTTGTGCATATTCGACCTAGGCGCTGGCGCTAACGAACCGTAGATTTCTGGATAAACATCCTACTGTGGATCTTTGGTTGGATCCCCGGCGTGATTCACGCTTGGTACGTTCTTTCGAAAGGCAGGATCGTCGGAGGCTAACATCGAAGGTGCAGGTATATTATCTCTCGCAGTGAAGGTGCCATGTAGTTTCGGAAACACTACTTCTCTTGCGGCTTTCGGCCAGTGTACCGGTACTTCTATGGACTACAGAACTCTCGTAAATCTCCTCTTTAATGAACCAATGCTCGCAAGGATCGTTGCGCGTGGTGCTCCTGGCTATCGGCTGTTGAACACGGTGCTGGTGTTACGGCGGCAGAATCAATAGGAGCTGTTTCTCTGTCCCGTCCCACTTTGGTGGGTCCGCGTACGAGGGACGCCAGGAAGTCGAACGTGAATTCCTCGTGGACCTTGAAGTGTTGTGGCATCCAACAGAGCACCTCGTATCTTCCGGTCAGAGTTGTTCGTGATCACCGTTCAACGTCGAGGTGGAGATTGATGTGCGGCCCAGCTACGGTGTGTCCCTGCGCACTTCGTCGAGCGACAATTGGCGACAATTGTACCAAGCATGGCGCTGCTCAATCCTCAGGCGACACTGGGACGAACTCGGAGACATTCTCTCGACCGGGGAAGTCCGCGGCGGAACCTGCGACAACTACGTGACTTCTTGGCGGAGGTGGTTGCGCTCCTCGAACTTCGAACTTCGAACGACCGGGTGGCGCACGGAATATCATTCCATTGTTAGGCACGGTGCCCTAGGCCTGTGCTAACAAATCAACTGCGCAAGGAGGCGAGTACAGTATGTAAGCAGGAGTGCGAGACGTGTTGAGAAATATGGTGGGGTATGTGGAGATGTGCAGAGACGTTCGGAAAACAATCGACGACGGTGGAACAACGAGGAAGTGAAGACGATGTACGAGTACGAGTACATGCGCTGATGTGGAGAGTGATGCGAGTGCGAGGTGAGGGAGAATGATGATGAGGGTCCGTACGATGATCCGATGCGATGTGAGAGCGAGGAGAGGGGGGAAGGGAAGTTAACATGTGAAGGAAGAGCAATGTACACTAAAATGAGACGACAGATGAAAGCAAATCCATGTACAGCAGATAGACGGAGACAACGGAATCAAGACAGCAGATAGATAGCGATACATGAACGGAAGCGAAGAAAGAAAATGGCAAGAGTCTGTCCGATTATCCGCCGGTGGTTAGCACGCCGGCGGCTCTCCATCGAAAGACAGACTCGCCACTCACCAAACCACCTCGGGCTGGCGAAGCCTCCGTCCGCGCCTCGTGCTGTCATCGGGCTCGACGGAATTCTCGTCCCAAACGCCGCGGTCCAAGACCAGCGGGCCCCAGAGCTCAAGCGCCGCAAGAGCAGCCTTCTCGAGGTCGCAGGACGAAGAATGCCGCTTCCTCCGCAACTCGTCCCGTTCCGCCTGGTCGACGATCGACAACGCGTTATGTGCGTCGTCGGGAATCTGACGCCTTTTCGGTCGGAGCGCGCCGTTGTAGGGGAGGGCATGGAGTGCCCGCCTGGCACGCCTCTTCGAGGGTCGATGGCGTGGTTGGACCGCGAAGCGGACAGTCGGCGTGTTTGGCGGCGGTGGAGGAGGGAGGGGAGGAGAGGGTAGTGGCGTATTATAATTCGGGTTCTCATTGGCTAGGTGGTTTGAATCATCGAGAGCGGTGGCGGGCGTGGTTGCGGCTGCCGAGGGTATAGAAATCCGGAGGGTCGCGCGAGGCGTAGTGCCGTTCCTGAGTATCGACCGCAATGTACGACTCTGGATTGGGGTAGTCGCAGACATGGCCTTTTGAATGCAAGTGAGGTGCAGGTGAGGTGGTTTGGAGGGTAGAGCGTGTGTCGTGAAGTGAGTCGTGAAGCTGAGAGCGTGTTAAACACGACGCGTCAAAGCGTGCTGTGAACTTTGGTGATTTTGTAGTGTCGTAGGGTGGCCGACTCGAGCGAGTGGTGGTGGTCGCAATCGAAGTCAGAGTGAAGAAGCGCGGAGCCGAGAGTCGAACCTGCTTATATAGGCGCGCTTGCCGCCTCATGCTCTTCCTGATCCCAGGACCGTATTGGAGTACCGCGTTAGGCAATTGCACTCAGAGTCTTCAATTCGGCGAGTGCTGCAAGAGACGCTGCGCTCCCGTTGGGAAAGGCTAATAAGGGTACTACCACGGGAGGACTGACTGGCAGTCGGGATGGGCCAGCGACGGTCTGTGACCCGAGTTCTGACATGGCCGCTGCCATCGATGCATGAATAGCCAACTTGTCGGCGCAACCAAGGACTTTGCCAACCCCGCCCATACCAGCGGAGTCGCCGGCACTGATAATGTCTGCCTTCCTCTTACCGACCCTGACTGCAGGTGTGAAGATGGAGGTGGTGGCAGGACTGATACGGCCACAAGCGCAGTGTTGGGAGTGCTGGGAGGCGCAGGAGGAGGAAGGGGGTCAGGAAGAGGTGGATTGTCATGACCGGGGAGAAAGGTAGGTCGGTAGGCAAAACAGCCTGGGAAACAGAATCTAGGACGGGGTATGAGCTCAGACAGGGAAATTGCGTCGACGTGACATGTCGAGTAATCACGTCCGTGAAAGGGCCCAGCGGATTGTCCTCCACGGAGAAGTCAGGCGATGCTGAAACAGGCGGAAAATGTCCAATACACATACCGGGAGCTCGTGATTGAACAGCATCTCGACTCTATCAGAGTCCTGCGTCCTCTAGAAAGCGCATCGTGTCTGGGGGTCCGGCGGATCGAAGTAGGGCGGGTGGGAGACCCATCCCTTCTTCGCGACGAGTGTCCATCTGCAGTGGCCCATCTTCATTTCACTGGGGAAGGCTTTGCGGAAGTGCACCAAATCGTCGTATGGGGATGCCTCGCCGTATATGAGACTGCAGGTGTGATCTGAGCTGCTTGGAATGATGCACGGAGACATGCCCCGTGGCGGCTCCTGATTCTGAGGACGCATGTATGGCGCGGCCGCAGAGAGTGGAATGCGCTTAGCGCGCTTCCCACTTTGTCCTTCTGCGGTCGACCGAGCTGCTGCGTCGCACTGCCCTGCGTCTTCTTTCTCCTTCTCGAGGGCGGCACTTCAGATGGCGTATAATCGTCGTCCATGCGCATGCGTTTTGTCCGAGACGACGGGCCAGCTTCCTCCTCGTCGGTGCAGCCTGGAATTACGCAAGGACTTCGGGGTGGAAGCGCAGGAGGAAGGGCGTCAGAAGGAGGCGGATCGTCACAAGCGACGAGAAGAGTGGGACGGAGGTCCACATGTGTGGACCTGACGGCGAGGGCCTCCAGACATCCATGGTAGGCTGGTAAGTAAGTCGAACTAGCATATCAGACAGGCATCGCAGCGATACGTGAGACATGCTACTCACCATTGAGGGATCCTGCTGCACCCGGCTTCAGTTTAGCGTCGCTACGGTAGCGGTAAGATCGTTCATTCGGAATCGCTTTGATCTGTTGATGAGTTTGCACGACGCGAGGTCGCGCAGCGGCGTCGGCATCTGCGTCGGCATCGGACTCGAAACCAGACGCAGAGCTCGTCCGCATCTCAGTCTGGGTCTTGATGGCTGGGCCCTTGTCGCTGGAGTCCCGAGCAGTCGTAGCCACAATACGACGACGCAGCAGCTGTACAGCGGAAGAGCGAGGACGCGGTGGATGCAAGCCCTGGAAGAACACAAATTCCAGTGAGGTTGCAGTGGCTACGGTGGATAGGGACAGGGGAACTTGTAGTAGTCACCGTACTGGAGCTGGCACTCTTATAGTCTGACCGGCAGAGTAGCGGCTCGAGGGGCGTTGGACACGACAATCGTCTAGTACGGGACCGATGGGTCTTTCTGTAAATACTGAGCTAGCGGCAACAAGAGCTTAAAGGAGAAGAATCCGGGCTTAAGGCTCACCTCTTTCACTCCGAGCTGAGGGCGCCATCAGTTGGGGATAACGTCTGTTGATCCGCGACTCGTCACTTCAAAGAAGGAACAACGACCGTGCTGTCTTATGGGGTAGGTCGAAGAAACGATCATGGCTTGATCATGGACAGCATGACGAAAGTGCGAGCGACGAAGGAGTGAGGAGCTGGAGTCGACCTCTTTCAGCCGAGAGTATCAGCATTGAGACAGCAGTCGAGCGGACTCCATTGTGTTCCTTCACATCGCCGTCTACATTCGATGTGCCCGAGTCGACGGCAATGCCCGACTTGCCACTGTGATCTCCGACGACGCACATGTTCGAGAATCAAAGGTTTTACACATCCAGTCGTGTCTCATTAGACGCTACAACACCCGCCTATGTCAATACAGGAATGCGCCTCACGCATGCCTAGCACCTCGGATGTACAAAGACGATCGATAGAGCGCCCGTCAGCGCGGACCTGCAGAACTCCTCGGGAGCTCAGGTTGAGAGGTATATGATTCGTCGTCTCCGGGGAATTGGGGGAACGAATGATGTTCAAGTTGCTCGAAAGCCGAGTCCGCGCAGAGTGCGACAACATTGATTGTCATGAGATTGAAGCGGGTGTACCGAGACAGTGCTGCAGCGCGTTGTGAGCAGACTTGCGAAGTGGGGCCAAAGAGCAACTTGGAGCGACAGGAGAGCCATCCAAATGGAGGGCGAGAAGAGCGGACAAAGGATTGCTACGTACCAGCAGCCGCAGCCCACCTGAATCATCATGATCCTTTGCATAACCTTGCAGACATCGTGTTTGTGCATGCCGCTCCAATGGGCAAAGCGCGATCAATTAAGTTGTGACCTTGTATGACCGGCAACGACAAGATGCTCGGAGAGGTTGCCACAAAGAGTCCGTTCAGCGATGTACATTGTGCCTGCGTGCAAGGCGATTCACAGAGCGGGACGGCGGTCTGAGTCGGTGACGTAGCAGGAACTGTCATCTGTATGCCATATGCGAGCCACGACAACGAGGGCTGGATTTGTGAAGTTGGCAGCAGTAGACAAGGAGAGAGTGGTATGACACGTCCTTCGTGGCACTGGGAGCCGGAGGCAGAAGCTGTAGCTTGGAAGCGCCCATGTACTGTACATCTCGCATGACGATGACAAGGTTCTACCCCCGAGTCTCAGCATGGCTTCTACTCACACGGTAATGCTATCATCGTTAATCCTCGGGGCGGCCCGCATGACTGCGCAGACTTCGAGCGCTGTCGGCCATCGCTCGTTCTCCTGCTTGAACAAGTTTGAGGATGGCCACGTTCCAAACCAAGAGGGAGAAAAATTCTCGCAACCCTGCGAGAACTATGTGAGTGATCTCGGTGATGCTATGGCGTTAAGGGCTCTGAGCCAGACTTACCAGCCTGCCAGTGCTCTTCTAGCACTTGAATGAGGATGCTCGCAGCCCGAGTATGTACTAGACCGGCTCCCCATCCGTGAGTTCTACTGCGAAGGCGGCTCACAAGACGGCCACTCATAAGAATCCGTGCACAGACAGGGTTGTGGTGATCTAGCGGCGGCGACTCCGACGCATTGAATTCGAGCGATGTTGCGGTGTATTGAGACTTGCATGGTTACTTGTGAGTCTGCGAGGGTGCTCATGAGTACCGTCGCTGCATGACGGTATCGCTGAAAACTCTCCACAGCACTGCTCTGAGGGGCGAGGAGCTACAGACTGGCAAGCGAGCCAAAGTGAAAGTGAGCTTGACCGCCCGCGTCTTCTCGTCCCCGAACCTCCGCGTGCCGAACTTCCACTTGTCCAGGCCGAGACGTTCTAGGCTCCCAACGTCGTGGTACTTGGACCATATCCTCTTCGCAGTGTCGCTCCCGGAGCCGTCCACGTCGCCGTCCTCTGACTCCTCGGTTCCCTTCATGACACCCTCCGCCCACTGGCAGGCGAGCCCTGTCTGCGTCACCCCGATGGCCAGTGCGAAGCCTCGTCCTTCGGCCCTCGGAAGAGGACGACAGCCTGGTGGTACTTAGTCCGGCGTGTGCATCGTGGTGTATACATTCTGGACCACTCCGAGCGGGTGTCCAGTCATTGTATGAATGACCGTCGACACTAGTCAATATCAGATATCAATGCTACTGTAATTATCATACACGACGGCCGCGAAACGGAATTTTGTGACGAGGATAAGTGAGGGTGACAGCAAACGGAGACGGTGTACTGAAGAGCAAAACTAAACACGTTTCCGGAACGGTTGGAGATCCTTTGATTGAACGATATATCCGACGTCCTCGAGATTTCTCTCTCGACAGTCAGCCCCCTTGTCTTCTATGTTCTTTAGAAGCTTGGCACGTCGGTTTCTCGCCTGCGACGAACATTTGTTAGCACCAACTCGCCAGCAACATAGCAGCGTAACAGAGGGCTTACACAGGAGGCACTCGTGTGCTTGTTGGGTTGTAGCAAGTCCCATCTTGCAAATGTCACACAACACTGTTCGCAAAGGAACGCGATACCCAGGTGCATCTCCCTGAAATGACGCTGGTGTTCCGTGGAGGACTTCGCCTTGAAGTTGCAACCAGGCCAGGGACATTGGTCGTAAGGCTTCTTCCCCTTCACCTGGCCAACATTCTTGAGCTTGTCTTCTGCCTCTTCCGACGTGTCGTCCCCCGGTGCCATTCTCGGATTCTCCGCTGTCAGATCCTTCTCCGAATTCTTTCCCTTTCCGGTATCGCTTTGACGAGCATGCGCGGTATCCCAGTGCTCCCAGGCTGCGTATATGTCCTTGAGAGAGAAGACATGTGTGCAGCAGGGACATTGCATTGTGACGGGTCGTCCGGGAGGAATGTATACCGCACTTTGCACCTTCTCCTGGTCAGCGCAACCCTTCCGACCCACCTTGAAACGCTTGGCCGCCCGCAACTCCCGAGTCTCACCTATCAACTCCGTTCCGTCTCCGCCGTCTCCGCCGTCTTCACCCTCCTGCCCCTGCTCGTCCGCTGTGTCTACCACGGGAGGACTGACTGGCAGTCGGGATGGGCCAGCGACGGTCTGTGACCCGAGTTCTGACATGGCCGCTGCCATCGATGCAAGAATATCCAACTGGTCGGCCCAATGAAGGACTGTGCCAACTCCGCCCATACCAGCGGAGTCACCGGCACTGATCATGTCTGCTTTCCTCTTACCGACCCTGACTGCAGGTGTGGAGATGTGGGTGGTGGCAGGACTGATTACAGCCACAAGCGCAGTGTCGGGAGTGCTGGGAGGCGCAGGAGGAGGAAGGGGGTCAGGAAGAGGTGGATTGTCACGACCGGGGAGAAAGGTAGGCCGGTGGGCAGAACGGGGGAAGCAGAACATAGGATAGGGTTCGAGCTCAGGCAGGGGAATTGCGTCGACATGATGTGACGAGTTAATCACGTCCGTGAAAGGGCCCAGCGGATTGTCCTCCACGGAGAAGTCAGGCCACACTGGAATGCGGAATATGTCCAATACACATACCGGGAGCTCGTGATTGAACAGCATCTCGACTCTATCAGCGTCGAAGCCAGTGTTCGCGAAGGTCCAAGTGCCCTCATCCTGGAAGGTAGGTCATGAACCAAGTGAGGGCATACAGGCTCGAGAAGCACGTACCAGACGAGCGGTGGATACAAGTAAGGGAGACGATGGGGAAGACGGAACCTCCAAATATTCACTCAACCAAGGAGGTGCAAAGTCGACTTCGGGATCGCAGTCAACCGAAGAAGAACACACAGGAGGTTGCTCAGCCTGAGAGAGCTCGACGGAGGGAAGATGATTGTCGAAATGGGACGACATATTGAGAGGTCTGTGATGACTGGTTGCGGGTGGTGGTTGTGGTTGGTGGAGGAGAGGAACATAGGCAGGAGGCCTCGGTTTTGACCGGCCAGAGGACAAACACGGCCACATGCGATCAATTATGAACAATGTGAGATTCGTCCGCGGCGCGGCGCGTCATTGACCAATTCCCATCCTGATTAATCATAATTCAGCTCATAGAATGCGTGCTTCGGTCGAGAAAGACCAACGCGTCTCTTCCGTCATTCTTGCCTCCGCCGCACTCCCGGTCGAGTCCGCTGAAACGGAACTGCTCGTGCTCACCTCCAAAGTGGTGCAAATTATACTGCAGCATACGTCAAAGTGAACGCTCTGACGTCGCACAAGCCACATGAAGAACCTGTAAGCACATGTCATCTGCGGTCCATCGAGAAAGTACTGAGTCGCTTGCGCTCGTGGCAGATCGCCCCCTCACGCATCACGCCTCGTCGCAGAGCCCGCTGCACAATGAGAGTTCACGGCATACGGAGAGAGCACTAGGCTAGAATGCCCGGGGGTCAGTACACAGCTGGAGCTCGATGCACATACCAGCCGCCGATCAGCCTCGATCAGCCCTCGGCATCGTTAATACACCTTCTGTCGATGTCCTCATATGCCACACGTCCATAGCACGATGAGCCGACGACCATAACCTCTTATATGAAGGGAGGATCCACGCGGCGCCAGTCCAGGCAACCGCTGTCGTCCTGCAAAGCAGTGCCAGTTCTACTGAACTCCATCGCCGTGACAGCAGCTAACCATAACCTGTTCGCACATCTCGCGAGTGAGCATGCTTGGGCTCCACTGTTAGCCAGGAACTGTCATACTAACCGCAAAACCGTGCAACGCTGCTCGTCACCCATTCTGGTGCGGCGCAGGTCAGGCGGGAAGAGGACAAAGACAATCGTCCGGAGTGTGGGAACGTGACGGGCACGGTGGCGGGACAGAACCACGCGCTTATCGGACCGCGATCCGAGGGCGCCTCCTCTGCGAAGGTACCCGTTGCTCTTGCTATTGACACCCACACCGGAACCGTCGCACCAAGATTCTCTATGCTGCCGAGGCACTTACTTCGTCGTGAGTGTGTTGCTTGCTGTGGTTGATGACCGTGTCTGAGGCTAAATTGGTGCCGCCGTTCGCGCTCAAGAGAGTGTGGCTTGAACCGACGATGGCGGGAGCCATGCCATCCTAGGAATCGCGCTGGACGAGGCAGGAGGTCAGTCAAATCTGTAGCAAGGGTTTCTGCAGGCATGTGAATCCGACTCGATATTGACGAGTCAACAGGTCGAACTCGCTCAAGCTCCGAGTCGACAACCCCCCAGACCAATTCTTGCCGACCTTCATATTCGGTGAGCTAGTTATCTGATTGTGGACGAGGTCGTCTTACCGACAACTTACAATCAGTGTCAACAAGGTACAACGACATGCCCTCTGGCTTCTGCGACCTCGTCTGAGGCGACGTCGACCAACGCCCAACGCCCAATGCGGACCACAGCGATCGACCATGTCTTCGCTAGACTTCATCCGACCTCCGACCACAGAAGACACGTTGTTCGATGGGCCTGGGCGACGCGGAGGTAAGCATCACGACCACATACGTTCTTCCACCCACAACTGTGGAATGTCATGTCCCAGAGGACGCGCAGCGCATTTCGAGCGATACAACATGCAGCGGACCCAACAGAAGCCGACCATGGCTACGCTTTGCCATAATACACCGGCCGACGTTGAGATACGAGCAAGCCAATTGGCTACAACGTGCGACAGGGTCCGGCACGACACAGAAGAGGTACGTCCCATACGCACCGGCCGACGATGTCTCCGTTCCGAAGATGACGCGACCAGTTGAGACTCCTGTCACTAACCCTCGTGTCACGGGCATCTCTCAGATAAACCATCGTCGCAGGCTCGCAACCAGCATCGTACGACCTCTCCCGTCGTGTCAGCACGGGTATCCCAGATGCAGCAAGCCGCAGGAGCAGAGGAACGTCGACCGCCTCACGACGTCTACGCCCATGTGCCATTCCGGGTGCATGCGTCCAGACCACATGCAAATATGCGGGTGAGTATCATCCATGCAGTTCTCTTTACGCTGAAGATATCTTTCAGTGCACGACAAACCTCCACGCCATGGCCCTCGCGAATCGGCTTCCCTACGTCTGTCGCCGGCATCTACGATGCGGATTCGGCGAGTACCTACGGCGCGTGTGCATCACCCACATTGCAGCACGGGCGATGTTGACAGTACTCGAACGCGTCGATCCCCGGCGGGCCACGGCCACATTGCGTGTGTCTGAGCTGAAGCTGCACCTCGTCGGTACGCGGGCCTACCAGGCAATGCCGCCTGGTCGTCTCCAGGCGAGCAATACCACATTTTCCATTGACCGACGAAGGTTGCTGATGCAGACATGCAGGCCTGCAGGATCATGGCACGTCTTGAGGATGTTGCCTTTCACAGCCGCAATAGGAAGGAAGCCCGGCTGAACGACTTACCCGGGACGCGCATGGGTGGCGGCTGTGACTCCGTTGTCCGAGACGTTGTCCACGTCGTTGCTCTTCCCTTCCACCGGAAAATTGTACCTGTGGCCTTCGGATGGCCGCAATACGGTCTTCTCCCTCTGCATACGAGATTGCAGGAGGTACAGGGACGCCAAATGGTAGTGGTTTCGCGGATGTTGCGTAATCGCACTGTTCGTGGAGATGCTCCCAGAAGGTCGCAGGAACGTTTGGGTTGCGTTTGGGAGGATGTTAGAGCGATCATCCTTGGTCTAGGTGAGCATAACCACTCTTCAATTGAGTTATGTACGCTCCCAAAACATACCTGCTGTTCGACAACAGGGCGCCTGATGAGAGGTTTTGGCGCGAGTAGACCAGGAAGTTTTCGGGCATGTTCAGCGAGTTAGAAGGCCCGGAGATGGTACAGTTGCTTGGGGAGACATGTAGGGAGGTTGAAGCAGACGAGTCGGAGTGGTCTTTGTGGTATTTGGGAGACCTTGTCTTGGTCTTGTCCGGGCGGAGGTCGTTGGATTCTCACGCAACGCTGGCGTTCAGCCGCCGCGATGCGATAAATGCCATCACCAAGCCTTGCAATTGCAACTTCCTCCGCATCCCTATCTCGGCCTTTTGTTTGTGAATCTCGAGCTCATTCATCAACATACAGGCTCCGTTCGATCCGCATTATCGGAGCATCGTCTCTGCCCCCTGGCATTGCAATTTGCCGGCAGCCACGGTCGTCCTCCTTCCATGGACCCATAGCCTCTCTGCATCAGCCGCGGCACGCCCGGTCTGCGCATGTCGCGGCCTGCTGATGCAGCGGATGCTGCCAGTTCGAATTTGGCAAGAGCCCGGCACAAATCTGGCAAGAGCACGGGCGCATGGATTTCATTCAACCGACCGCACGCACCCATGGGCCATTGCAACGTGGTCTTCAACGATCGCAGGTGCGACCTGCATAGGTTTGCGGTCGCCCCATGGATCCTCCATCACCTCCGATTCGCCCATTCTCTCCTTCGCATGCTCGAGAGCGCCGACCCGGAGACGGGTCAGTCAACGCTGCCCTCGCCCGCACCCTGATTCTGCCTGAGGAACATGGCGTTGGGACTGGTGGTCGTCGCATGGATATCGAGCTACAATGGTCTCCGACAGCGCTCACAAGCGCTCCCCTGTTTTGCCGTGACCACCCTCCTCTTTTGGAGCAGTGAAGCCATACAGTATAGCCAGGTTGTTGCGCATGACCGACATAGCGGATTGATTGCCACCTCTAGGCACGCACCCACAGGACGGCTGATAGCGTAGAGACATCGTGTAACACAAATCGTACATGACAATAGAATGACAGTCCAACCCCAAGAGCACGTAGCTAGTGCAAGCGCAAGCAGAGAAGCAACTGAAGGAACGTATATGCTGAATCACCAACGAGATATCCACACTCGGAACAGTAGCAACACTCAATCCACCTTCTTACCTTCGGCGTTTTCGGTAGGTCCCGAACGATGAACTACCATTTTGCGGACATACAGGAGATAGATCCTCATCTTCTCCGAGTGCAAAACCCGAGATACGAGCAGATCGTACTGTTTTTCAGTACAGATGTCGAGCTCCTGGAAGCTGGTGCTGGCTGGCGGGCAGCCATGCGCATTGCGCTGCAGACCAAAGAGCAGCTGCGCAAAGTGTGGTACCTCTCACGGATCCAGTCACAAACGACCGGGATCCATGCGATGATCTCGTCAGTCAGCTCCGTCGGGAACGTAGTCATGTCCTACACTTGCTACAATGGTCAATACTCACGAGAAACAAGTAGGCGCACAACGTTGACCGCCCAAAGCTTATATGCGAGGCGGTAAGGAGCGCGGAGACGCAGGGTGCGCACGATTTAACGTGCTAACTGGAGATACTACATGAATACACGCCTACGACGCGTACATTGCGACGTACTCGATCAGCCCCGGTGAAATTGACGACACGGACCCATATGAGGATGATCGAGCCCAGTCTCCTCGGTCTCCGACGAAAACCAAGAGAATATCCGCACAGCCTCCTTCATGCTGGCCGCGCTCGACGTCGGCGCAGGTCTCCTGGTCCGCTTCGTCGTCGTCGCTCGCTCATCCACCTGCATCGGAGCAGCCGGCAAATAGCTCTCGAGTGCCAGACCGGACGTGGAAATAAAATATGCAGGGGATGTCCGCGGAGGGTGTGCCGCGTCCGTGTCGACATCAGGGTGAGCATACGCCCAGAGACGAACATCGACATGTCGGAGATCGCGTCCCTAGGGTATAGCGCGCGACCGTGACGGCAGTGTCGTCGAAGGGCAGCAAGCAATATTCGAGCCGCATGCGTTATTGAGCGCGCATGGGGATGTCGACTAGAACGTTGTACTGCGCGGAGGCTCTGGGGCTTGAGATATCGGAAGGCGACTGAGCGGGCACATGATAGGGCTTTGCGTCTGGGATGCGGTGGAGTGACGAGACACAGGCGGTGAGAGGGCACGATCGTACGAAAGGAGCGGTATTCGATGAGCTGCACATGTCGAAGAGACATCGTCAGTTGAGTTCTGATTGTGAAGGTGGTCCTCACCAAAATCCGAGATCCTCGTCTGGCTCATCTCCGCGCAAAGTCTGGTCGCGGGTCAGCAGCATTACGCGCATCGCCATGGTGAGCCCGAAGAGCGTCCTCTGCGCAGCCACCAGACGAACCCGCCCAAGGAACCCGGCGGTCATGGGCGTATGAGCCGAGTCCTGCGTATGTATGTATATCTAGTTGCGGGTATGCAGCATGCTCGTCTAGATCAAGCGTTGACGGGCGGCACGGAGCCGCCTCGGGGCTGATACAGATGCGGTCGCGCTCGGGTGCCCTGACACAGTATGCTGCGCAATTCGAAGGGAAGGCGGTCCCCGGTTGAAGTTGCAGTCGAAAAGGCCGCAGGGATAGAAGGAGGAGCCGACGAAGTGGAGGTGGTCTGAGTAGCCGGCGTCGCAGAGGAGGTTGGGGCAGCAGCGGCAGCGGCACCACCGCGCTCGCAGGGCTTGGGCGGGGAAGGCATGTCAACGCTGTGGGCAACGCCGCGGTCGCCGTCGTGGTCGACGAGCAAGGATTGTCGGACCCCGTCAAGTCCAGATCTGTCCAGATCCGGCATGTGAATCCTCCACCGGCGTTTGCCGACACATGCTCGCCGCGCGCCTCGTCGTCGTCGTCGTCGTCGTCCGCTGCAAC
Organism: Polyporus arcularius HHB13444; assembly: GCA_004369055.1. Lineage (NCBI taxonomy): Eukaryota > Fungi > Basidiomycota > Agaricomycetes > Polyporales > Polyporaceae > Polyporus > Polyporus arcularius. The sequence goes on along the minus strand of ML211055.1, from coordinate 62,643 downwards.
GTCGGCAACGTGCAGCCCGGGTGTCTGCATATCCAACATTGTCCAAGCTGCCTCTCTGACGATGAACACACTTGTAGACGTCTGTGACGACACTTTCGCCTTCTGATCGACTATGATAAAGCTCTAAATCTCAGGATGGAGAAGAAAATCATGTTCTTCAAGCTTGTCGATGCGACGGGTGCGTTCACTACAATGCATATTCCATATTCCATAGTACAAGTCGCTGACGAAATATAATGTAAAAGTACAAGGAGAGTGTGATGATGAGACAACAGATGATATAACGGTGATTGACCTCGACAAACAGACATTCACTGCTTGGCACGAAGCCTCTCACTCCTCCTCACCGGCGAATGCGCTGGCGGTTCAGCACGATGCTGCGGCTGCGGTCTAAGAGGGAGTTCTACGAACATGACAAGCTTACGCTTCCTAGTGGGCCGAGCGACACGCTCAGCGGGCTGCACGACAGGCTCAGCGGGCTGGACGACAGGCTCGGCGGGCTGGACGACAGGCTCGGCGGGCTGGATGACAGGCTCAGCGCGCTGGACGACAGGCTCATTGTCCGGATACACAAGCTCAGTGTCCGTCCGCTGAAGTGCGCGAGTCGCGAGCGTTGCCCGCAATTCAGCGGCACGACCAGCCTCAGTGATCTTGGGAGGCAGAACATTCCTGTCGATGTGGTACTCTCCGTCCGGCGGCAGCGACCCATCGCGCACGAAGTTTCCTTGGTGGTCGTGGTAGAGACGGACGTAGTCGAAGTTCGGCACCCTAGGCGGCACCCGTGCATTCGGCCGACGCTTGTCCTCGTATCTGCTGGCTTCCTCCTGGATGGTGGATAGCGCACGGTGTGCTCTTGGCTGCAAGCCGTCGCTCGAGGCCGTGCCCCAACTCGACATAGATCCGGATTCGTCGTAGTCGGATGGCATGGTGGGCTGGCGGACGATGGGCATCTCGCCGTTGAAGAGGGTTTGCTGCGTTGGGTTCCGCGGGTCGATGATAACCGTGGCCTCGCTCGCGATGCTGGCAGTGCTGCGCGCGTCGTCATCGACATCATAGGGCGCCGACCCATAACGTTCCCGCTGTGTGCGCAACACGTCGAACACATCCATGGCGTCCCGACCGAGCTGCTCGCGGGCGGCGCCGACGTGCCCGCCGTCGGGACCGTCGCGGACGAACATGATACGCTCTTCGACTGCGCTCTTGTTGTGCCACCAGTCAAATCCACCCCCAATGCGAGGCTCACGCTGAACACCATTCCACCTCTTGTGCGGGGTCAACACGACCGAACCAGGGTCGTACGCGCCAAGGGGCTGTGGGGTGTGAGCACGGTCTTCGTCGTCGCCCATCTGGCTGTCGCCGTCGCTGTCCACAGAGGCGTGAGAGGCGGCTGGGGTTAGTCCTCGGGGTAGCTTGCCCTCTTCCTCCTCTTGCTTGATTGCGATGAGATCCTCGGAGTAGTGCCAGCGCAGGTGTTTGCCCTTGCCCGTGTCGGAGACGGTGACGGAGATGCGATGCGCATCAGCGTAGTGCTGCTGGACAAGCCTGCACATCATAGCCTGCTTCTCTGCGTCGGAGGTGTGGGCGTTCATGGTGGTTTCTGCACATATCTCCCGTCAACCCGCCGCTACTTATACGCCGCTCTATCTGGTCTGTGCTGCTCACCTCGCTCGAACCTGATTCGGTGATCTTGTCGGTGGTTGCGGCGCGGGGACAGTCGGTAGGGAGGAGTCGAGGTACGTTGGCTCCGTCGTTCACGCAGAGGCCTGCTTAAATACCTTTCGTGACAGCAGCGCTTTGTTCGGATCTCTAAGAACGCTTTAGCTTCACCCTTTGTGGGAGGCTTTGTGCGGGAAACCACGCTCCGACCGCTTTTACCTCTCCTCGATCTGCACCGCATATGGATCCTTAGCGCCCATTTTTCAGCGTGTCGTCCTTGGTCGACTTGGTCCCTCGTTCGGCTGGAAAGGAGGTTAGAGCCCCAGTATTGTCTATGTAAATGTGATACGATGTTCACAGATGGCAGGTTGGAGGAAAAATCGGGTCTTACTCCCGAGGCCAACCCTATGTCCTCCAGGCGCTTCGTACTCGTACTAATCAAGCCTGAACGACTCGTCAAGAGAATATTTATCACCCTCAGCGCACATAGCGGTGTGGATGCCATGATGAACAGTCAGTGCCAAGCTTGCGTCCGCTTTGTCCTGGGAGCGTGCTCTGACTGACCCGGCTTTGACGTTGTCAGTTATGAGACATGGTCAAAGCGTCAGGGGAAAGGCCCTTTCCCGAGATCCGGCCCCGCCATACGCCTCGCCTCACCGCCTTTGTACGTTCCCATTGTCCGTTGACTGGTGCTTTGACGTCGTCAGCCAGGAGCATAGGGTCAAAGCGAGCCGCGCCGCGAGAGACCACTGCACTTTATTCCCGCCTCGTCGCCTCTCCCGCGTTCAAGCCTCCCCACCCGATCCTCGTTGCATCAGTACGCTGTTTGATTGACCTCACCCAATTTACAAGGCTCGGCAGCTTGGTGCGCACCCATACGCTACAAGCAACCCCTCTCAGATCCTCACCGTGACGGCTGCTTGTCCCCCACATCGCTAATGGTCTCTAACCTTCTCTATGCAGTGGCGTCAGCCGCGATCATGCTCAAGGTCTCCCCGTCATATTCGTGCATCGGCGTTGCCCAGCAGGCTCTCCATCGGTGACCGTCGTCGTCCTTCCTCCGCTCCGTTCGCTCCGTACGGCGGCTCCATCCCTGCCCAACAACATACCGACCACGCAACACTATCTTCCGGAGCCGTGTCACCGCATGGGCTACGAATGTGCACTACATGCTATGTAGTGAACGGTACGTGCGTCCTTGCCCAATCTTGTGCGCTCCATCCGCCGCCTTTCCTCCACTTTCCACCATACTCTTACAACTTTGATTCACCTTCTGAGGCCTACCATAGCTATGCCGTTTGCGTTCCTGTATGGTGTTTCAGACATTCCCAGGTCTTAGTATGAGAGATGTACAATATGAAGATGCTGTTGCCCCCCTGTTTGCTTGCAACTTTCTGTGTAATGTGTTCCTCGTTCGCGTGTCACGCCTACGCCTATTCTATCTCATAGCTCACACTTCCAATAGCTCAGATCAATCTTGCAGGGAAGTGTCGACATTGTTATCAGTCTACTCTATGAAGTTTGCTAACCCTGGTTTCCCCTTCTCCCTTGGTTGTGCGCTCCTGGTCTCGGACGCTTGCTGACGTTCGTTCCATCCAGGCCCCGAGACAGTGGTCGTGAATTTCTGCCTCAAGGTCAACGACAAACCGGCCTGTCGTGTCGCCCGGGAAACAGACGAACGTTCCGGTATTCGTTGAGCTTTGACCGATGTGCTGCGGATAGTCCTAGCGCCAAAGCGCCCCGCACCATCTCGTCCTGCCCTGGCACACTGAGCCTCCCGACCTCTGCCACACACATCACATACTCCTACTGCATCTACTGCGCTTTCTGACTATGTGACAAGCTATCCGCTTTGCTCTGTATGCGTTGCACGCGGGGATATGAACAGTAAGGTCGCCTGCTTTCACATTTGGCCGACGACACTCATGATACGCCACTCGCGGTCACATGCTTCCATCTCTGACGAATCTCAGGCATTGTGGCATGGAAAAGGCAGCTGGGCGTCGACTGGAGGAGGGGCGCACGGTATGTGGATAGAGTTCGTGGTTGTCGTCAGCACCTTCTACCCTTCCTCTGATTATCGGTCGTCAAGTTCCGGGTCTGGGGCTACGCCTCGTGTTCGGCGCTGGGAAAGACTGCCAAAGGACAGTTGTACAAACTGGGCAGGGGTCCCGATGGCTGCCGAATTTCGACACCGCAAGGCAAGTCCGCCCTGGAGATCAACATTGACGCGCATCCGATGCGAGGGCATAAATTCGGAGTCCCCCCTCCCACCCCACCCCGCTCAACTCTTCTCTCATCGACTGTCTCAATCCCCAGTACACGCTACCGTGCCATATAAGCATGCCAGGACTCAGTCTGCGTAACCTCAACATCACTACCGGTGTCGGCGCTGGTGTAGCTCACGGTGCGGTTCCCGCTCCCGCCCCCATTCAAATCGCCCCTCCCGTTCCCCATCCCGCCCCCATCCCGGGGCAGGTCCCGGCTCCGGCTCTCCATCAAGCCCCTGCTCAAGCTCAGGGAGCAAACACGGCAATCGCAAACGAGAATGACGAGAACATCCCTCCGCCAGTAGTGTTCCCTCCGCCTCCGCCCATTGCGATTCGACGTCTCGTTATCTCGTACACCTTCGACGATTACCAGGTGCTCTCAAAGGCAGACACCGCTGCCGGCACCGTGTATCCATTCGGGCCATGGCAGCCGCCTGTCATGGAACGCCCCCGGATTGTCGGGTACGACGAGCTCGTGCTCCGGTGAAGGCTGTCTTTCCTTCGCGCCGGTGAGTTATACACCCTCTGTAGACCTTCAGTCGGTTGCTCATCAGAACGCAGGTCTCACGGGCGTCGTAGGACTACCTGATGTGACTGCGACGCATACCTCTCAAGTTGCTTTGTATCGACCACTGTTCCATCTCTACTTTATCTGTCCTACCTCATCATATTGTGCTACTTAATATGTTTGCTCTCTCTCGCTTTGTATCCGCCTCTATGTATCGTTGCTCTCCACAGTGTTGGTTCAATGTCATCAATTGCTGTCCCTGTCCATATTACACGTTGTCGTTGTCAAGAATATATGTCATGGATATTTGATTGGCATTAGAAATTGACACACTGGCTAGCCCGTGATGGAGCTACCTGGAAAGTTCTCGCAGGCGCAATGCTCGGTCTGTGGCTCTAACGCATTGATTAGAGTTGCGAGCTAGCGGGAAAGTAATGTCTCTGCTAGTTTTAGACTTCGCTACTTTTCCGAGAGCCCCGCCGCGACTAGTAAGTACTCATACTTCAAGGTATTGACCCCGGAGATCTCAAACTTGAAAGTGTTCTACGAGTCAAACCAGCTGGGAATCCGTATACCTCTCAGGTAGAGGCGAAGATGGACATACATAAAGAACAGGAAGGCATAGGCCCGCTTGTTAGCCTGTACCTCCTCGTCCCTCGAAGTACAAAGAGTACTCAGCGCCCCGAACCAAAAGGATCGAACAATAGGATGTTCACAATATTCATCCAAACTCGATGTCAAAGTACGATGTGAGCTCGATATCTGCTCGTGATAAGAATTACGTGTACAAACACAAAGTAACCAAATGCGTCGATGCAGAGCGCTCGAAACAATGGTGATACAGCTCGGATGGAGAGGCTTAGCTGACGCCCCAGCATCCCCCACCACCAACCTCGTCGCACTACCATGGCATCCACTTCCCGCCCCCTTGTACCCGCATGCGACGCTGTGGACTTTTCTGGGATGTTCATCGAAGGATTACCTGGTACGTCGATGTCGCATTGACAGCTGCTAAGTATTGAGTTCGGGTGTCCTAATATCACTTGCCGTGGTTGTCCAGAATCTTCAGCCGCCGGCGCAATCCCAGCGCGGTATAGACGCAAGCTAGACAAGTGGGAAGAGGAGACTCACAAAGTACCAATGGAGCGGTTGAGGCGAAAGCGTCAAGATCACAGCGGATGGTCCAAGCGCAGTATATTTCCCGATTGCCCGCCGGAGTCCCTTGACGACTTCCCTCTGTTGATGATGGTCGACCGGGCGTACACTCACGCGTTGTGGGCAGTGGAAGACCTCGCAGGCTTGAGCGTAAGGAAGATGTCGGAGGAGGACATGGGGTTGGCGTTGGACGAGCTGCACGAGATTGAAGCGCAACTCAAGGAGGCACTATCGTTGAGGGAGGAGCAGCGGAGGCGCGCAGCCACACCGAAGAAGGCAGCGGAGAAAGAGAACGTCGCTCCAAAAGCAAAGCGCACCAGACGGAAGGCTGTGAAGGGCAGATCGTCGCGCCCTCCCGCGCTGGGAAAGAAGGCGGCCAAGAGGGTCGCGACACGAGCGGAGAGGGGAGTCCGTACAAAACCTGGAGCCAAGCGCAAGTAGCAGAGTCGCCATAATCCTTGAGAAATATCTTCGTGTACGACGACTCATCTCTGATACCTCTCTGTCTACCAGTATATGTACTATAGTGCGACCATGCACGCGCCGATGTCCACTTGTATCTTGCGAATACGCATTGTCACAAGACAGCTGATTCGTACTCCCACATGCGCAAGATGGATGTTCTCATCACTCTCGTTGGCTTCGTAGTCCGATTACACAAGTCGTGATCTGGGTGTGGTTGTGGAATGTAAGCGCCGATGGCGAGGAGTTCAGTATGCACGTGGCGGTATTTGTCCTTGTTGAATTCAGAGGCCGCCTGCCATTTTCGGAAGACGACAAGACCGGGCGGCCCGTGGGCAGCCGGTAGCATTGGTAGAGCATTGCGAGCGCAGAGTTATACAACACGATGTTACTGCCAGAATACGGCGAAATGAGTGGCGGGACCAGGTGTCCATGTTGATCGAAGGAAGGGGAGGATGTGACGAGAAAAGGAGTGGTGCGACGTATGGATAGGATGTGCTATGTTGAGAGATGCTAGGACTGATCTACTGTGGAATGAAGGGCTGATCACGATGCACGCGACAGATAGTCTTTCCAGAGGGTGTCGACGAACTGTTTGTCAGTCTGTGTCCAATGGTCAGCCTCTGACAACGCGTTCCCGAATGCAAACGACTCACATGGATGAGCGTGAGCAGCTCCTGCACGAACTCGGTTCGTCCTAGCTGCACCTGGGCCTTCCCAGACATCGCAGTGACGATCGTATCCCTCGCCGCCGCCCCGTCAAGTGCGCCGTTCTGGACACTCTGAACATGCCCATTTGCAGCTGCCTTCTTCGGCGGCTTAGGACCATTCGCAAGCTGAGACTGCGGCTGCGCAGGGACAGTGGCTGCCTCCGCGACGGGACCAGTAGCAGACTGTTGGTACGCAGGCTGTCCTGCGGACTGGGTGGGCAGGTCCCAGCCCTTCTCGATCTCCGCCTTCTCGCGCTCCTTCTCTTTCTCGCGCTCTTTCCGGTTCTTCCTCCCCTTATCCTTCCGCTCCTTCTTCTCCTTCAGGCGCGAGGAGAAGATCGCCGGGTCACTGAGCGCGCGGGTGTCCGTGAAGTCGAGCTCGACGACGTCCTCTTGCAACTCCAAGGAACGATCGTCGAGTGGAGCTCTCGGGTACGGCCAGAGGTCCGAAGCCGCCTCGAATGGAACCAAGGGCCGAGCCCGAGGCGCAGGGCCTGGCGTGGGCGAGGGAACCGCGCCGTTACCGTTGACCTTGCCGTTCCTCGCCGGAGTCTCCGGACGCTGCTGCTGGAACTGAGGCGGGGAGGTTGGCGGCAATCGCATGCCGCCTGCAGGAGGACGAGGAGTGGCGTCCCCAGGTATCCGCCGAGCACCGTTGAGCTTGCCCGAGACCTCGGGTTCGGACCCGGACGACGGTCCTTGCGGTACTGCAAGAGTAGGAATGTTCCGCGTAGAACCGCCGACAACTGTCGCCTTAGATAACTCGCCTTCGGAGGTGAACTCGCCCTCGCTATACTCGTTGTCTCCCTCGTAGCGGTGAGCCGACCGGCGCGATCCAATGGAACTGGGTGCGGCTGAGGAAGCCCGTGAGTCAGGGGGCACCCCCATTATTGACGAAAGCACGTCCTGCGTCAGAACGTGAGGGAGGGCGCTGGATGTGGGCTTTGGAGAGACGATGACGATCTCATCGGGGTAAGATGAACGGATGTCGGGGGCGGGTATGGCATTAGGGGTTGATTGCGCTGCGGATGCGAACATCATATCCAGAAGGGAACGCGCGGCGGGAGTCGGTCCAGGTTCCGGCACCGACACAGAAGAAGGGAATGACTGCACTGAAGCTTGGCCGAAGGGGTGGGTTGGGCCGCCGTTGAGAGCAGCGAACAGGTCGAGGACTGACTTCCCCGGGACAGTCGCGGGTGCTTGAGTTGCAACAGGCGTTTCTGACGGCGGCAGCAGCTTCGCGAAAAGGCTGTCCAATTCCGAGCCAGCCACATTGGCGGCAATCGTGGTTGGAACTGACTGGCTGGTCACAACACCATCTGGAGGGGCGGTTTGGGTACGCTCTTCGGACGGCCCTTCTTCAATTTCATGATTCGTACGAACAATATGGTGATCATACCTTGAGGGTCATGCATAGAAGCGCTACTAGCTGTGCGGAAGTTCGGGAGTGGTGGTGGAGGTCTACCAGGGCCATAGTGGAACTCTTCGGGGTAGGGGAGACCTCTCTTGATGTAGCTGTGTAATCTGGGACCGTCGTGAGCGATATCATACAACGGAAGTAGCGGTGCAGCGGATTGGTCGAGCAAGGCGGCACGCAGGTGCGTCATGAAGTCACTCTGCAGGGGTACATCCGTGCACAAGTTCACGTCACGATTTCCAACGATACTCTTGCTGCGTCTGCTGCAACATACTGGCACAGTTTGAAATGGAAACATACCTCATCATGACATACTTCAGTGGCTCTCGGGCATCAGTCGCAAACATCCAAAGACCAAGCGTGATCGAGCGCCCCCTCTTCTCCTTGTTCAAGTCTCGCTCTTGATATTCCGCTGGTAGCCGCTTCTGTAGCTCGGCGCTGAACGCAGGCTTAGCCTCGTCCGGGATAGGGTAAGGGAGATTCATTTCAAGTCGCAGCTGTGTGTAGTCCGGATAAAAGCGGACCATGAGGTATTCACCGAGGATCTCCATGTCGTCTTCGGGATAGATGGGGCGGAAATAGTCTTCAGTGCCCATGCGATTCAAAACGTAGAAACCATAGGTGGGATAGGTAGCCCTGCACACTGACGTCAGCCCGGAGGACGCGGCTGTGGCTGCAGCAGACGTACTTCTGGTAGATGAACATGCTCCCCTCGTATCCGTACTTCTCCCACTTGTTCCCATCGTAGCGGTAGATACATACGTGAGGGAACTGATCGACCGTCCCAGTGATAGAGGGCTCCCGTCGCAGCATGACCTTCAGGTTTGTTTGATAGATGGCCTCAGATAGACCTGGCTTGTGCGCGCTCGCAGATGGTGTTATGGTCCTCTGGGGCGGTGGTGGGGTAGCAACATTACGAGCATTGTGTACATTCGAGTTTGAACGGTGTCGGCGAGGAGCCATGGTGGGCGATGAGGCCTGAGGAATGGGGAAGATGTATAAAGTGCGCGCGCGCGACTGCAGCTGGTCTGCAATCGACGGGACAATAAGGCGCGGTAAGGTAACCATTAATTGGGATAAGGGGACTTATCCTCTGCGCCAACTTCAGCGCTAATGTGCACCTGCCTTGCTTCTGCTTTCCGCCGTAGGACATCCATCCTCTCCTGCCTTCGCACTGCTGGTCCGTCATGAGCCGCGGCCTTCCCCACAGCTTGAAGCACCTTGCGACGCGGCGAGCAAGTCCAGAGGCACGCACGCTCGTGCTCTCTCTCATCAAGCAGAACGGCGCGCTCACCGTGCAGGACCTTTACAACCGGGCTCAGCAGCAAACCCTCACCCAGGAGGGATCCTCTACCGATGCGGAGTCTGAAGGCGTCATTCCGTCTATGCGGTATGTCTTCCTGCCCTAGCCTCGTGCGAGCGACAGGGAGCTGACATCGTCTGCCACATCCCCAGGTACCTGAAGAAGGTCGTGCTGCCCGACCTCCAGCAAAGGGGAGAACTTGACAAGGTGCACACGAAAGAGCAGCTCTCGGAGGAGGCACTCGAAAAGATCAAGTCGCAAATGACCACAAAGTCGAGTCGCAAAAGCGCGGGGGCCGTGTCGACCACTGTCGAGCACTGGAAGTGGCAGCTCAAGGAGGCCCAGCCTGCGCCTCCATCAGTGGTGCAGCGGAAGCCCTTTGGCACGGAGGTCGGTGTAGGGGAGGACTGGTCGCACCTGAACAAGCGGCGGCAGAGGGCGCGGGAGGAGAAGGTCGAGAGGGACGTCGCATGGATGAGGGAGCTGGGACGTGCGCGGAGGCAGGCGACAGCGGCCTCCTCATGATGTTCGTGAGTTCCAGTGCTTCCCCGCTGCTGTTGAGCTGTGTCTGAGGGTGTGCAGCAGATGTCTCGCGCTGTGATGTTCTATACTACCCCCATCTAATGCCGTAATGCCTCATCATCTCTATCCCTGGTGGCAGTCAATTGACATCGTGTTGCTGCCGATGTTTTGTCTGCGTATCGTGATGGGTGCGTGACAATGCAAGAAGATAGCTTGGTATATTCGTGCCGCCATAGGTGTCACCGTTCAAACGTTCAACCTCCAAACCCGTGCGCATGTTGCGCGCCATATCCGTACCGTCCGCATTAGAGATAGCTTTCGCAAAGTTGAATACATATCAGGGAACCCACACTGCAGTCCAGGTAAAGGACGGTCCGCATCTGTAACGAGTACGAGAACCAATCGGCTCCTAGAAGAGCTCCTCCTCCTCAGGCTTCCAGTTCTTCGCCTGATCCCAATAGCCCGCAAGCTTCGCCCCAAGGACCTCCTTCGCCGCAGCGTCCGTCGGACAGCTCTTCGGCTTGAAGTTGTTGAACGCGCGATCGCGCAGCTGTCCCTCCCAAACCAACCAGCATTGGTTGTTCTCCAACGACACCGAGCCTGCCTCGCCTTCCGCGACCGCCGTCGCAGTAGCCTTTCCCTTGCCGTTCCCTGCAGCGTCCGCGTCCTCCTCGAGCTCGACGTCCTCGTGGCCGCGCTCGCGCGCGGGTTCGGTCCACGCAATGCGGTGCAGCATCAAGCGCTTGTACTGGCGGATGAACTTGACAGCGCCTTCGACGTAGACCATGCTGAACGACGGGTTGAATATGCACACCCCAGTCAGGTTCATCTGCTCCGCGTTCTTGCGCACTTTGAAGCGATGCGAAGGATCCGATAGCGTCTTGATCCTGCAAGTACATATATGTCAACGCGGTCCTGATCACGGAAAACCCCATATCTACGCACTTGAAGACAGCACCGTATATGCCCTTCTTCTCTTCTTCATGCTTCTTGTTCTCCAGCTTCTCGCGCCTTTGCTCGTCCGTGAGCTTGCGCTCTGCGTTCATCTTCTCATGTTGGTGTTTGCGCATCTGGACCTCGCGCCTTACGCGCGCTTCGACGCGCGTTGGGTCTTGGACAGCGTCGGACGTAAGCACCTTCATGAGGTTCGCGAGACGGACTGCATGAAGACCGTCAGCACATGTCATGACGTAGTGGAATGCGGGCGTACCTTTGGGCGGGTCTGGGGGGATAAGACCCATCCGAACCCGATCCCGTTTATCTTGAAGCTCGGCCTGTCGCCGTTGCTTCCGTACCTTCTTCTGCTCCTTCTTTGTCAACTTCAATGGCTTGAGGGTGGGCTTGTCCTTGTCGCCCGGTGCGGGCATGGGAATAGGATGCTGGATGTAGAGAGTTATGGGTGAATCCTTGTTCCGGATGTTCAAGTTCGCCATCCCCTTCTCGAGGTCGTCGTACGTCTTATTCGGCAGGAGGGCTGCGTCCCACCATTCAGACTCTGGAGGAGGATCGCGCTGCGAACATTGTGCTCGTCAGAGACCGGCGTTGAAAAGAGACAGATGAACATACCCTGATGTTCCTCTCGAGCCCCTCGAACTCAGAGTCCAGACCAGCCTTCTTGGCGCTCTCCGCGATACGCTGCTTCAGCTGCTCGAGCTGCGCCTCCTGCCGGACCTGGTTCCCGATTTGCACGTACTTGCCCTTCTGGTTGAAGCGGAATTGCCTACCGACACGCTCCTTGGGCGCGCCCTCGAAACCGCTATCGCTAGGAGTAGCCGCTGCAGACGCGTATGGGTTCGCCTTCACCTCAATGGGGACGACAGGAGTAAGTGCTGGAGGAGGTGTCGGCGCGTTACGGACGTTGGCCTTGATGGACGCGAACTTCGGCTGCATGGGTTTGTACTTGTCCTTCTTAGACTGGGGCACCGCCGGCGTGTTGTCTAAGAGGAGGGGATGTGCCGCCATCTTGAGGCCTACGCCCTGTTGCGCAGGCTCAGGTACTGGGGCCTTCTTCTTGCCCGTCTGTGGCGCAGACTGAGGTGGAGCGTGAGCAGACAGACGACGTACCATCGAATGTATCTATGACCCACCATATACGGGTTGTCCTTCACCGCGAGTTTGCTCTGAGCCTCGGCTACACGCTTCTTAGCCTCTGCAATCCGGCGAGCCATATCATCCGTGATGGCTGGCGAAGGTGTTGACGCGCCCGACGCAGAAGCCGACGCAGCAGGTGGTGGGGTCGGAGCTGCTGAAGGTGTCGCAGAAGCGGACTTCCTCATGGCCGCGAGCTTCGCCGCAATTTCCGCCTTCTTCTTGGCTATAAGAACATCCGCGGACAGCTGTTCGACCGCGTGGTGAGCTTCCGTAGTCACAACGCGCAAGGTATAGACTACTCACCGCTGAACCGGACGGTGTCCCATGAGATGGTGTCTGAGCGGGCACAATAGGGTTATAGTACGAGTCCAAATCATGGTAAGAAGCGAATTCACCTTCACAAGATAGGAGAATGGCACTCACGACATCGCTGCAATACGGGAGGTCATCAGCACAACAGCACCAGCTTGCGAGTCAACAAACGCACCTTCTCGCTTTCTTTGCCGCGCTGGTGTCTCCATTGCCTTCCCAGGCACGTTTCCTGTCGCTCATGTGGACGGAGTGGTGAGTGAAAGCCGCGAGGGCTGAGGTGAGGTCGAGGGGAAGACAAGGAACGAGAGCGCCGGTTGAGTACAGAGAGACGCTTGCTGTAAGGCGATAAGTATTAGGTAACATTAGATCCACTTAACGGGAGTTATTTACACACTACTAGCTCCTACTAGCTTGTCGGGGCCTCTCCTCGAGTTGGTCTGCCCTTCATGTTCTCTCTGCCCTCTGCGAGGTCGCTGCTGGCTGCGTGCCGGCCAGCGGCCTGGACATCGCCTATCTCGGTCTTTACGCCATCTCTGAGCTCAGCATCGCTGGTCTTCGCGCGCGGACGTCACCAGCTGGCACCGCGCTCTGTCAAGTTTCTCAAGAGGCACAAGGGTGTGCTTCCCATCCCCGTCGGGGGCTCGACGAAGGGGACGACACTCGCATATGGAGATTGGGGCATCCGGGTGAAGGGCAACGGGATGCGGATCACCGCGAAGCAACTCAAGTCTGCGGACGACGCTCTGAGGAGAAAGATCAAGGCCATCAAGGGCGCGAAAGTGTACATGAGGGTGTTCCCCGACATCCCGGTCTGCATCAAGGTGCGTTTTCTAATGCTTGCACTAGGATGCTTTGGCACCGTGCGATAGTCTGTCAAAGTGGTGTACGGGGCCACTGGGCAGCAGAAGCACCCGTTCAACTCCACACATAGTCGGGTGCTACGCAGCTACTCTGAAATACATGATTGAAGCTTTTGCTGAAGGATTATGTTACAGGGCAACGAGACGCGTATGGGTAAAGGAAAGGGCTCCTTCGAGTTCTGGGCTACTCGGTGAGTAGCGCGTCATGCATTCTGAAAGGCCAACCTCTGACATGGTCACCGACCTCCTCAGGGTTGCGCCTGGTCGCGTTCTCTTCGAACTCGGTGGTGCCCCCATCCGTGAGGAGCTGGCGCGGGAAGGTACGTCCGTTCTCATAGTGTACGCTCTTCTCTGACCAAGAACGATTCATGGTCAGCTCTCCGACTTGCATGCGACAAGTTGCCTACACGGATGGAGTTCATCGACAGCAAAGCCCCACCACGGCTAGGGAACATGATCCTTGCACCGGAAATTCCGGCCGATGCGGATCCCGCCAAAACCATCGAACTCTCCGCATAGTCCAGCCGTATGTATTGACATCGTTTCCACCAGTCATCTAATGCCACACGTTCCGTTTCGCCTCTTGTCACCTATGCACCATGTGGGTACCGCCGTACCGGTCACACGTCCAGTGTATAAGTGTGTTACCACTTCAGGCAAGAGCAGGCAAGAGCGCAGCGTGCTACCGGCGCCAGTTTGCAACGAACCTACAAAGAAAGTGAATGGCCGGACACCTCGCCCGTACCGGCCTCGGGTGGTCCGCTGCCTTGATTCGGGACCGCGGTCGTCGGATTGGATTGCCAACGCTTCGCCCTGCACGAGCCTGCACGATCGCCAATTGCACTCGTTGTGGGCGATTCAGCGCTTTTCAACGGGCAAGTTGTCGGGGTAATAGCAATATTCATGCCAGCCAGTAGTGTCGATTACTTGTAGCAAGCGTAGGTGGTTGACGAGGGCTGACGCCGTGTCGTACGACGCTAGACGAAGCTCTCCTCGCGAGAGTGGCCTTGCACGTCAGGTATCATCTTATTGTTCGATGATTTCGGTCAGTACGCAGGTGATGTGACTGACCCACAGGCACCAGCGTGAAGAACTTGGAACGACTTCAATTGAGTAGTACACACGGAGCTACATTTCCTCCTCAGTACGGCGGTAGCAGGTCGTCCTCGCGTATGAAACCGAGCACACCAAGGCACCCACGACGGCGTATCGCAGCCTACTTCGCGGGTCTCAGCGTGCCGCCGCGGCCCTTGGATGGCTCGAATATCAAATTAGGGTGTTCAGGCAAGTTCAGGCAGAACAATGATCATACGTAGGAATCCAGCGTGGTCCGGACTGCGGTGGATGCTGTGACTCAGATATTTAGCTGGTCTCATCTACTCGAGATGTGGCGCTCGTACACCTCTTGTACTTGAAAGTCATGAGAGTTACACATCCCGTCGATATCCTCCCATCGAACCCTCCCCAGCTCATCTTCTCCTGCCTTCACAACCACTGAAACATCGCGTTTTTCGAGGATACAAGACATCGTCGAGATCGCGACGTTCGAGAATTTCGAACGACAGGCCCTGTCATGGCATCTCCACGGTCATGGTGAGCTCCGTCGTCCTCGTATCGCACAGGAGGACACTCACGGAGGTATACCTGTCCGAAGGCACTTATAGCACCCCAAATGCCTTCGCAATGCGCAACAGGTGCCACGTAGGCCAAAGGTCAACATGGTCTCCGAGTCAGCCTGTGTGGTTTAAGAGCTCAACATCAACGTCTCGCCATGTGCGCGGAATGATTCTGCCATCCAAATGGTTTTTCAGCAAGAGAGATGGCTTCAAACAGCGAGACCCACCGTTTCACGTGGCGGGCGGCTCGGCCGTTGGCCGACGACTACCCTCTGCCATCGTTACAGACGCAGAATCGGTATGTACTTTTGAAACCGTCATCGTGTCTGTCTGACGATGCTGTATATGTCTTTCTCGTTTCATGACATGCCCTATATCATTCGCACTTGATCAGCCTCATGCTCCCGGTCCGGTGATAGCGACTGCTCACCGGGTGAAGTCCGTAGCCCAGAACCTCACAATGACATCCGAGCATGTGTCGTAGCACAAGGAGCAACAGAATGCAACAGTGCTACGGTCCTCTGTGTTCGGTCAAGGAATACCAACACCGGGCATCGCGCCGGCTGCGCGTCGTTGGTGGGGAGGGATGCTCGGGCACATGCGACATCATCTTGCAGCAACCGTCGTGGCTCCTGCAATGTTGTACTGTGCTCAGTGTCTCTCCGTCTGTGCCGATGGAAACGCACGGTGACCCAACATAGCCTAGCTCGCGCCTGTAGGGCGGGCGGCTACGATGTATAGGCGCCTGGTGGTTTGACTCTCCCAAGGCTTCCATGCATTCGTCCTAACATGGTCCATCATGCAAGGGGTGGCGACAAGCAAGTACACAGGAAGAGGATGTATAGGATCTCTGGTCAAGCTGGATATCGCCGTTCAACATGAACATGAGCGGCGGGACTCAGTGACGATATCCCCATCGCTTCTTCAGTTTTACCGGCGTCCTTACGGACAATGGTCATCATTGTCGCATGGTTGTGCATATCGAGCGGACAATAAGCTGCTTTGGTTGCCCCGAATTAGGCACATCTGAGAGCTGCTGGTTCCGGGAAAACCCGGGGAGCATGCGCCCTGCCCCGACCAGGTGCGATTCGGCGGCAGTGTTGAGCCGTATTGTTGCGCGTGGCTGCCCAGCGCCGCGCTTGGACGAGCGAAGCGGGCGGCCCTTCCGTGGTGTTCAGCGGACGTGCTCTTGTGTTGTGAATCGGACGCTTCCAATGATGTCTGCGTGTCGACATTCATCTTGATGTCTCTTCAATGTTATCACTACGCAGAACGTTGGTCGCTCCGGTCTGCAAGTGAGTTGGCAACTTCGTTGAACGATGGCCACCTTGCGCACACAAATGTGGTAGTAGGGCCGTTTGCATGCTACCACAGCCTTCGTGCGCGTGGATAAGTGCATGAACATTTCGAGATGCATCATGATGGGGTCAGGTCACTCACCGCACAGGATGCGCACCGCGCCAGCTCCATCATTTCGTGGCTAAGTGGTTCGTCCAGTGGCTCTATGCCTTAAATGGTGACAGACGAAAGTTCGTGTCCTGGTCATAATATTGTCTCGCTGAGATAATACGCAGGATGCGCTTTGCTCTGCACAGTGTCTGATCACGATGCATCACGATGAGAACCTGTACTGCATTCTTGTCCTTTGTATCTCTCGCCCGTGCTCCTGTGTCGCGAACGAATAGTGCACTGACTTGTATTTGCCATTGAAGCAGGATACTCGCTATAGCCGCTTGAGGGTTACTGTGTCCAGATGAAGTGAGTGAGTTGCTGCGGGCTGCATAGCGGCCCCTGGAACATTCAATGACTGCACTGACCCTCGCATAGTCCACTCGGACTTTGCTTCAACAGCGCGACTGTCCTGCTCTCCGACAAACTACTCGATGCGCCTGCAGGTAACATTGAATCAGATACTCAATTCCGACCCGGTGGGGCCATCGCCTGATCGAGCTATAGTCGAATCTTGCTGAAAGCTCGGCCTGCCCTTCGGGATTACTTCTGGCATGGATGACACATCTTCTAGACGGAGGTACTTACTACAGCGGGCCGCTTGTGTGACGAACGTCCTACACGGCTTCTGCGTCGACAGCACTAAGATGCTGGGGGACACGCGTATCTGGGTCCTCTCTCTCTGCCCGTTGAAGCGGGAGACCAACCCGCTACAATGCCAGCGTATCTGTGATCCTCTCTGAAGTGGTATGCCAAGCTCTCCACTATGATTCTATCGCACTGATCACCTCTAGGGCAATGATACGCTCGATGACAACATGTGTCCTGCCGGGCAACTCGGATACCGAGACCAACGCCTCTGAATGCGTGAGTGCCTACATCATTGGTGATCACCAGGCTTTCTCTTTTCCTCTATCGCTGTGGATTGGTCGCCTAGCCGACCATGCGCACTCTTTGATGGTGGCTTATAACCTCGCACTCCCCGACATCATTGGTTGGAGCGTACAAGACTCCACCCGTGAACAGTCGCTCGGACCTCCTCCGCTCCCGGATCCTCCGGGAACATGGGCTAGCAACGCAAGCATGAGCGTGAAGATGCGGGTGCGTACGGCGTAGTTCTTGGACACGTACCGGGTACTTGCGGGTGAGGATCTCTTCGCAGTGCCACCCACGGTCACGAGCCTTGACGAAGAACTCCATATCACGCTCAGCGAGATGGGGGCGATGGTGCGTGAAGAAGCAAAGGACCGTAGCGGGTCTGCGTCTCGAGAGCGCGGCATCGCAGGTTTTGAGCATGGCATCGTGCTGGCGAGGCGTCAGGATTCGGCTCGCATGGATTATCTCGGATCGTCGAACGCACCTGAGAGTGGTTGAAGACGAGATCAGACATGATGATGAGGTCGAAAGAGCGTTCCTCATCACGTTCCGGCAGTACCTCGAGCAATGGCTCGACTGGATGGCCCCAAATGTAGCCCTATGTGCGCGTCCCTCAGAAGACGAGGTCAACGCGGCGGATATATGGACGAACCTTCACGTGGACTCTACGTCGATTCTGTTCGTCGATGTTGAAGTGGACGTTGTGCGTAATGTTGTCCACCAGTGCTTGGTCAGGGTAATCCGTCAAAACAACCTGAAAGAGAGCAGTCGTGAATGGCAATTCTCCATAGTCGGCGACAAGTACACATACACATGCCGCGCCGTTCTTTGCCGTGACAATTCCTGGTAAGGCCCCGCCAGCACCCAGCTCTAGGACGTTACGATCGCGATACAGCTCTGGATGATCGTCAAGGTATGACGCAAATGCGCGAGACGCATTCCATCTATAAGGATGTCAGCGTGATAGGATCACGGAGGACGTCGAAAAATTCTGACAAGTAATGCCCCCACAATGGATGTGAGCCGACGAGTCGGATGTCAATCTTCTTCCAGTAGTCGCTACTTGCATCGCGTTCCCGGGCGTAAGTTGCTATGGTGGGTTCAGGTGATGGCGGCCGGGGAGGCTCCTGAAAGCATCGATATTGCCTCAAATCTTTTCACGTAGCAGGAGCGGACGCACCGCGAACATATCGTCGAGGGCCAGACTGGGACCATCATCGGACTCAATCGCTGAGGTCATGACGACCAGAGCAAATTTGGCTGTACTCGTAGGGTAGACGGGATATCACCCGGCGGACTGGGTAGTGTGGTCAGTGGTCCTGTCAGGTTGGTGCGTAACGGATACGCCGTCGACATAGAACAAACCTCGGCCGTGGTCAACACGAAAAAGAGAAATGCTGTGCGGGTGACTAAACAAGCAAGGTTAGTACGGGGTGTCTGGGGTCCCTGTCGGCCGTTATGAACGTCGGACGAACATATTCATGTAACCGCAACGATGGTGCTTTGAGCTCTTGTGCATTCCTAATGGCCGTCAGCGCGTAGAGTGTGCGAACAGGACAGCCTTGTGTGGAGTAGACGGGTGAGAGATGATTTGCACTGAGCTCCAAAGGGGATAAAGCGCGTCTGACATTCTGAAGGTGAGTGGCGGCCGTCTATCGTACGTACGAAGCGATACTTACAGTGCGATTTCACAGTGAAACGAAGCGATGGCACGCAAGGGCACGCTGGCGGACTTTGATAGCTCGACTGCCCAAGCTGTGGTCCGAGAAAGGCCAGGCCTAGAGTCAAAGCGGGCCAAGTCTTTGTCCAACAATCACGCTGGCCAAATATGTGCGCGAGCAAAGCGACAAGCGTTTGCGGGCTGCCGCGCTCGCGGTCACAAGAGCATGCCTCGACGCGACGCGCTTGTTTGTTTGCGTTGTGGCATCGCGTCCTGGTTGAAGTCCCGCCGCGCCTGCTCTGGTCTCTCCACACCACACCCAGCTCGGACCACACACCGGCTCTACATTCACCATACCAGACCATACCTCCTTGCTACATTCCGTCTACGCCATGGCCACTGGATCCTTCCCGTTCACATTCACATACGATCTGGCCTCCGAGCTCGCCTGGACCCCAGTCTCCGAGCTCCGCGGTGACGTCCTCGACGAGAACGTTCATTTCATGGCTCAGAGTTCCGAGTCTCCTGAAGTACGCATTCCATACATCTCAGATGGTCATTACGCTGACCCTCATGTGATCACCTTCTCCCCCACCCACCGGCCACCACCACCACCACCACCCACGCCTATCCGCATGCCACACAGATGTTCTCTTCGTACTCGATGCCGGAGGATACATGTGCTTTCTGTTCTGAGAGCCTGGAGCCTGAGATGTTGTATATTGTGGATGAGGAGGACATTGACGGCGAGGGTGTCACGGAGGATGGGCTGCCCGAACCACTAACCCCCAGTGATGGTTCAGCGACTCTCGACGTCGACACCGTCGATGTTGAAGACGTCTTGGTCGTGGAGGAGGATGACAAGATCGCGGTGGACGAAGACGTCTACCTTGTGGTCGACAAAACCAGCACCGGCATTGAGGAGATCCCAGTGGGCGAAGAGGTCGCGGCCCGGGTCCGTGAGGGCGCGATCACCGAAGAAGGCGCGCCGGACGACGAGCTTGCCATCGTCGACAGTCCCGTATCTGCATTGTCTACCCTCTTTGAGGACATCCCGGACATTACTCCGGCCACGACCCCCGAAGCGGACCCTATCGAAGATGCTCAAGCCGATGCTTCCCCTGAAGTATCCGTCCCCACAGCGTCGCCAGGCGTGATGTACCATGGACGCTTGAGGTCACGAGCAAAGCGGGTGAGTCCTTTGGAATCTTGTTCGTTAGTCTAACTCGCTCACTCATACACACTCATTCCCATAGTGCTATACGGAGGAGAGTGACGAGGAGGACGAGAATGGCGGTGACGATTTTCAGCCTGGGCCGTCGTCTCGCGCTCGCGGCAGCAAGAAGAGACGTCTTAACGAGACCGGGGCGCGAGTCACTGTTTGTCAACCAGCCGGGAAGACGAAGGGGAAGACCAACGGAAGGCCGTTTGATGCTCCCCGACAGCAGCAGCGCGTCTCTGGTGGGGAACCCGAGCATGATCGCAAGAAGGATGTCGCCGCATCGTATCGCATCCTCGAGAAGGCCAATCTGGTGGTCTACCCCTCAGGTGGCCCCGTAGACATTATCATCCGATGCTCTAACGGGACGTGCGCCGTCAACCATATTGTCTCGTTCCTCGACATAGCTTCAGCAATCATCGTCTACAGTACCCACTTGAAGGATAAGAAGAACAATCATAGGCAATTGTGTGCTGTTGATGGGTGCAGCATACGGCAGACATACACGTCTCTGCTTCGGCACCTCTTCAAAGATCATCTGGGGCTGAGGATCCGGTGTCCTTTCCCGGAATGTCGTCAAAAGCCGTTCCTCCGGCGACTGAACAAATACCAGCAACACCTGAAGGAAGTATGTGACTCAGCTATCTCTCTCACCGACTGATACTGACTGAGGGTTGGCTATATTCTAGGTGCATAAATGTGCTGGCCTGTTACCGCCGGACGAGGTTTAGTGTTGGTAGGGATCACTTAGGACCCTGGTGACCCTGAGCACAGCTACTTATGTGTCGTGCTACCATGCACTGTGCGTATACTTGTATTGTGATGATGATGTACAGTATTGTTGCGTGTATCTGCTTATATATTCCAACCTTCCGAGCGAGTGCTTCCTGCTTCTTGTGGCTAAAGCTCCGAGCGTTCGGTATGCATAGGATCTCGATTCTCGGCGTGCACGTCAGCTGACCGACTGTGCGCGCTTCGAGCCGGCACTACAGTACGGCGACTCGGACGAGATCCCTGTCGACGACTCGACGTCTTCCATGCTGCAAGAGGCTGCAGACCAACGCGACATCTCTCTCAACCGCTAATCACCAGCACGCCTAGCTCGGAATCTTGCATCCGGCCCTCAAGGGCATACCAGCCATGCCACCGATCCACCCGACCGCCAGGGAGATCGTCCTGCTCACCGTTCTCTTCGCATCTCTCCTCTTCTTCTCCGCGACATTCCCAAGAAACTCAGGAAGTGTTACCGACATCCTCAAGACGCTCCCATATGTGGTCGAGGAGGAGCTGGAGACAACACCGCTGACGCTCGAGACGCAGTACACACTGCAGGCGTTGAACTCCCCGCTGAGCTGGGGAGCAGGGCAGGTTCCGGAGACGAAGATTGTGGCGCACGTCCCAGGTGAGTCCTCGGGTTTTGTATTGTGTCTTCATGCGACTATTCTCTCCACATCCATTTGTCTTGCCACAAGGCCTTCCCACCCTGCCTCTTCGGCATGGGCATGCCCTGAAGTGCGAGTTACGCGCTTCCGCACCACGGATGGCCAGAGAGATGTGTGCCTTGTCGTCATGCGTATCGCCTCTGCGTACTGCGCCGCACAACACCCTGGCCCGGGCAGCCTATGGCGTTCCATATCGCCGGCCACCCAAGCTCCCTGGAACTGTTGTCCCCGAGCGAGCTCGCCGCGCGCGATGCGGGGTCTCTCACTTGTTGGGATGCATTTGACAAGCAGGAGCATGCACTCGTCGATGGCAAGCGTATGTAACAATAAGGGGTCGCTCGAGTGCACTATGCCCTCATTGCGCGTGGTTCTCCTTACCACACAGACGCCACCCCTGTGGTCTCTCAGGCCTGCGCGTCATCGCTATGACATGCGCGATATGTTTTCAGTGCAACATACAACATGACATTCACCCAAGTGCACGCGCGCGGAGTCTTGGGAGACTAGCCATCTTGCTGTTGCACGCATCTCGCGCGGCGCATTCGCCCGAGTTCGCATGTATGGCGTATTGCGCATGTGTCGGGAATCAAGGCTCGCGTTCAGGTTCTCAACATGATGCGCTTGATGTCCTCTCGTTCACGTATAACTGCGGATATACGTGCTTCATACTCGCCACACGCTCCCCACCCCCAGCCTGATGGCGATGTTGTACTAAGACGGCGCGCTGCCCCGGATTTCCAACTCACTGCTTGCATCGCGCATCGAAATGGCTTTGATTGATGTACATACTTTCTAGGATGGTCCATATTCGACCGGCTGTACGCCCTCAATGGCACGCTGTATGTCGTATCAGACAAGCCCGAGGATATCCCCGAGCGTCCCTACATGATCTCTTCTGCTGTGATGATCGGCAACTCGCCCGAAGAAGTCGCTGCACGTACTCCGACGGACAAAGATATGCGCATTATCAGCACCGCAGAGGCAGGACAACTGTTTGGTCCGGAGGCGGAACGCCTGGATGGCGTTTCAGTACGTCATCATGCTTGGAGGTCTGGGATAACGTGCTGACAGTCTGCTATAGTGGTTGGCGAACGACCCGAAGCAATTGTACGTTCTCGTCCTCAGTGGTGGATGCATGACTGAATCGCTTCATTTGCAGCATTACCCACTACTACCATTGGTCCGCAGAGCTTTTCTTCGGCTTTTGGAGGACGTACTCCTCACTCGACCCATCTATTCCTCCATCGGGAGAGACATCGCTCCCCGCGCCGCGCCGTATGGTATTCCCGCACATCGACGCAGCCAATTGGCGTGACTACGCTTCCATGAACCAATGGGTTCTTCGCACCGCCTTCCCTTCTATCTCGACCGAGTTCATGAACGACTGGAAGGAACGCGCCGCATTCGGCCGCGTCTTCGTGTTCGACCGCGTCGTGCTCGCCGACCGCGCGGCGGCGATGAATGGCGAGATGTTCCTGCGCACGCAGCGCACGGCCGCGAATGCCTTCTCGCTCCCGGGCAGCGTGAACTGGTGGACTCCGATCCGGAACAACGTCGTCGGGTTCTCGACACTCGATGAGAATGCGGGCGCCGCGGCCGTGAACGGTGTTCCCACTGTCCCTGTCATTACCTACATCTCCCGCCAGGGCTGGAACCGCCGCAAGCTCAGGCAGGAGGACCACGACCGTCTCGTCGAGGAGCTGTACAAGCTGCGCGACACGTATGGGTACGAGGTCAATATCGTCGAGATGGACCAGCTCTCCCGCACGGAGCAGTTCCGGCTTGCTAGTCGCACCACAGTGAGTGTCGATGCTGCCTGGGGCAGGCACGTATGGGATGCTGACACGCTTTGGAAGATCATGATGGGTGTGCACGGTAACGGTCTCACTTCGCTGTTGTGGATGCGGCCCACCCCGCGGTCGACCGTC
Organism: Polyporus arcularius HHB13444; assembly: GCA_004369055.1. Classification (NCBI taxonomy): domain Eukaryota; kingdom Fungi; phylum Basidiomycota; class Agaricomycetes; order Polyporales; family Polyporaceae; genus Polyporus; species Polyporus arcularius. The sequence continues at coordinate 39,187 of ML211055.1, read as the reverse complement.
ATCGAGTTCTTCTACCCTGGCGGTTTCGCACACGACTACGAGTACACCACCCGTGCTTTGGGCATGGTGCACTACGGCTTCTGGGGCGACAAGTACGTCTGCACATGTCTATCTATCCTATGGACGCCTTTAACGCGTTGCTACGTTGCAGGTTCTTCACGCGTCCAGACGTTCCCCCTGTCGCGTATCCCGAGGGCTTCCAAGGGAACGAGATCCCTATCGACGGCGCGGCGGTCGCGCAGCTATGTCGGGAGCGGCTCACGCTCGCGGAAGAGGCGGACGACTAGGCTCGGCATTGCTCGCATACGGACATGGCTCGTTGATCATAGAGGCTAGATACCATACATCCCCCGGTAATGCATCCTGTAGCTATTTGCAATCCACTTCTGCTTTCGTTGCATCTCACCTCCCTCATCGCGCCTTGTGTGCTGTACCGTGCCGCACAATCATAGGCGAGCATCAAGTTTCAAGACTCCATCTCGACCTCCGGCACGGCGGGCAAGCTGTGAACACCAAGAGCGAGCCTCCTGCGGACGAGCCTGTCCGAGCGATCAAACCGATCAGCACCGATATGACACACGGCTAGCTGGGACTGCACGTACCGTTCAAACATATCCAGCGGGCTCTCAGCTATGCTCGGCCCGCTCTGCTCCTGCTCCTCCCTCGTCTGGTACGCCCTCAGCGGGATCCAGGTGCTTAGCGGACTCGTGCCCGGCTCGTAGGACGCTTGCGCGACATACAGGAGCATCCCGTCCGGCGGTATCTGTGCCTGTACGGTTTGCAGCTGCACCAGCGGGGCTGCGTTGTCGAGCTCCATGGCTGCCTCATCGGAGATCGAGTTAGGTGGGTTTTCGGGGATCGTGACAGGGATCGTGCGGGTCGTGCGTGTTCGCGGTATGAGTGTGGAGAGGAGGTGCGCGAGGGAGGTGTCGGTGTGGTAGGGGATGGGGGCGAACGTGGTTGGGTGCGGAAATTGGTACTTGGCGGGCTGAGAGGCGGATGGTGCTGCGTTCGGAGGTGGTGGGAAGGAGTCGAGCTCGGAGAGACGCGTGTCGCGCCACCAGAACCTGACAATCGTGGATCCGAATGGTCAGCCGTGCTTCAGCCGTGGTACGACAGGTTTTGGGATCAGACGAACCTGAAGGGAGTCTCGCAGTCGGCGAGATCCTGACCTTTCCAAGAGATGACGTCCAGCACGTGCAAGATGCCATTTTCGCGCCAATTATCGTCGAGGATGCAGTCGAGCACGGTCTGTGGCGGCAAGGTGGACGGGAAAGGCTTGATCAGAGGCTTCCCAAGCACACGAGAGCGGATCGTGGTATTTGGCACTACCGTATCCCGTCAGTTGCGACCGCAAGTACAAGTGATCCACTCACCGATGCCAGCTACGCCTGACGCCTGGTGAGTGATGGCGAGACATCGCTTGCCTACAGGGACCGGAGTGACAGCTACCCATCCTGTCTCCATGTCTGTAGGGATCCCGTCCTGCAGCACCCCAGAGGCATCTAAGCCGTCCTTCATCTCCAGGAGCTCCGCATACATGCACTTGTCCGCCCACTTGCTCGGCTTAGCCGTCTTCCCGCCCTTATGTTTGGCCTGGCCGCCCTGGTCGTTCGGCGTAGCGCGGCCCTTGCCCTTGCGTTTGTTCTTGCGCTTCTTTTCTTGTGTCTGCATGTTGCTCTCTGGGGCAGGAGGCTGTTCGGACTCACTGGGAGTGGGGACCGGCTGTGGCGCAGGCGACGGCAGCATTCCAGCGAATTGAGATATTCCTTCGCGGACGACGTTATCCATGCCATCGGCCTCATCGGCGTCGTCGTCGTCTTGGCCAAGACTGAGGTCCGCAAAAATGTCGAGCTGTCTCGCGGAATCAATGCGCTCGGCGCGTCGCTACGGAGCAAATATTTGGTGTTCAGCCATCGGGCTTGTATAAGCCAATAAAGGTATACGCACCCGCTTCTGCTCCTCGAGTGCCTACATTGATGCAACGCCGATCAGCCAATCGCCACTGACCAGAGGTTCGAGACAAACTCGGTTTCTGCGAAGTTCCTGTGCGGTCTGCCTTGACCGCACCGATGAAGGCGGGAGCTTGAAGGAGGCCTTACGGTCTTGAGACATCGAAATGCACTAGTGTGGTCTTAAGGTCCTGGGTGGCCAAACGGAGTTGTGGATAGTAAGAAGCAACTCGGATCGACGTGGACGTCCAAGACACCACAGTACTTAGAGATCCTAAGTCTGCGATCTCAATATGCCTCAGTAGGTAGCCTATTCGTTGTAGTCTCCGTCAGCCTAATGGAAAGATCAAGCCGATGAGAGAGCAGACCTCGCCACAGCCTTGACGACACTTGAAGGGCCCCGAACAACAGGGAACAACCACTGTGACACTGACCAAGGTGACGCACCGCGTTTTGCGCACGTGGCCGTGTAGCATCGTGACAAACGCGTCACGCTCGTTCGCCTCAAACCCTGAAGGTGCTACAAGCCATGCCATGGATTGCGTTCTGGATGCATTCAAAGGAAAGCCAATCCACATTCAAGGAGAAAATATACACCATCCATACAAGTTGAAGACCTTCGAAGCAACATACACAACCAAAGCAGTACTACACGCACACTACTCAACGGGGATCGCCTTACCCCACACAAGCATCCCGGCCTGATGACATTCTCGACTTCAGCCCTCCGATGTTTCCACAGCCTTGAGAACCGCATGCTCCGGGTGATGCTACGGCAGCAATGTGAGTGACTAGTGATACGAAACATGTGGACCACTTCAACGCACCTTTCGCATGTGGTCCCAGAGCTCGTCGGCACGTTTCACATCATACTCGCAAGCCGGACACTGGAAGGTGATACCCAGGTGCTTGTCGACGAAGTGTCGTTCCAGGTTGATGTAGGAATGTTTCTCTGTCTTTGCACAGTCACCGAATACGCATGTGAGAGTCGACTTCTTCATTTTAGGGGGGAAGGCTTGGCGGAAGTGCATCAGATCGTCGTATGCCGATGCCTCGCCGTATGTGAGACTGCATTTTTGGTCCGAGCAGCCCGGAATGTCGCACGGAAACTTCGCCCGTGGTGTCTCCGGATTTTGAGGACGCATGTATGGTGCGGCCGCAGAGAGTGGGATGCGCTTGGCGCGCTTCCCAGGTTGGCCGTCTGCGGTCGTCCGAGCTGCTGTGCCGCGCCGCCCCTGCGTCTTCTTTCCCCTCCTCGAGGGCGACGCTTCAGACGGCGTATAGTCGTCGTCCATACGCATGCGTTTTGCCCGAGACGACGGGCCAGCTTCTTCCTCGTCGGGCTCACCATACTGCGCCTTAGTGAATATATGTCAGTTGGAGACTTCTCGGCGATATGTGTAGTGACGCACCTTGCGCGACTTCTTGATCCGTTCAGAACGCCTGAACGACTGCGCCTCGAGCTTCACACCACCTGCGAATTCGGTCCACGAGGGGCTGGAAGCAGCAGACGAAGATGCGGTAGAACAAGGAAGCCGAGAAGGCTGCTGAGACGAGGACGCGCACGCCGATTGTTCCCCTCGGGGCCGGCAGTCGAGCGAGTCCAACGTAAACACATCGGACGCAGGAGGTTCGGGAGGAGTGTTCTCGCACGCGTGAGGGCGCGGCGAGCACTCCACGCACGGGTTTGGAGTCGGCGGGGGGGATTGCTGCATCTTGTGTAGGAACTATGACAACCTGCATATGTAGAGATACCACTGGTAGGCATACCTCATTGTGCCTCGCGGTGGAGGCCCCAAAATCCGCCGATGAGGGGCCGGCCGACGCAGGGAGCTGCACGCGAGGGAGGTCCTTGAGCCCCTCGAAGTGGTTAGTGTAGTTGAGAAGAAAGGCAAGTTCTTCCAGGGTGTATACTTCATCGTGGACGGAGGAGTCGGCGTTGCTCATGAGGGGCAGAGGTGGAGAGGATAGAGGATACCGAGGATCGAAGAGGGCGGGGTGGATGAAGGGTGGAGGACGGTGGTCGGGCGGTGGTACAATAGTGGTTGATGAAGGGAGAGGGCGCTCGTGCGAGCTCGCCTTTATAGCAAGCGGATACAACATAAACTCAGACCCACTCCGCGAACCGTTCGACCGGCACATTGTCCCTCTCCCTGACCACAGGCCGACTCTGCGTCAATACAACGTACGCACAACCAGGATACCTAGCTCACCATATATATATTTGCGTCTGCTAGGCCCCATTGCTCTTGCCCTTGACACGAAGGATGCGACTCTTGGCAGTCCGGAGTTGACGTCCGCGCTTTGCATACCTTCGGTCCAATGGAGCCCTCTTTCATCGGTATCTGCAATTGTAGCTTTGCGTCGCTTCTCCTTTGTTCCCTCGCCTGCGCACCAGCCACGGAGAACCATGCGATTATGCCGTACCACCTCGTTCGGTTCCTCGTCCTCGACCTGTTCACTATTCAGCATAAATCCTACCGTCCCATATCGACGACGGCTACGCACCTGTACCCGGCTTCCTCGCCACTCACCACCTCGCTGATACATTCTCGCCTGTGACTAGCCCGTATGGGACTGAACGTTCACCTTCGATGTACGACCCCAGACTGGATCGCGGCAACCTCGCCCAACCCACAATCATGGACACGACGGTGGTCAACAGCAGGAAAGGGGGGAGGGCAAAAAGCGGGTCGAAGGAGTGAGTGGCTCGGGCCACTTTCGGCCACTTGACACGCGGTCGGATGGAGTGTTAGAATGTAATAGCGGGAGTACGGTATGATTCTTCCTATCCTAGATCGATAGATCCTGTCCCAGACATATCAGTACTTCCGTGTTCAGAGCCACGAGAGAGGAATGTGTACCTTGCTACCATCCCCATCACCCCCACTGGCATGTTTGTACGAGACATACGACTCTACGTCCACCGCGACCGCTGCGTCAATTTCAAGCAAGCATAGTATGTCACGCAGCGACTGAGCTGGATGATACGATATGCACCGTCAGTGCATTTCGATGCGCACAGAACATGCACGCGCTCCGGGACGCTCATTGAGGTTGCGCGCGTTGCCCCTGTCTGAGCGACGGGATCATTGACTTCATACAATGCGCGTAACGCCCCGTACTTCCAGAGCTCGTATGTTACCCATCGCGCACAGCGTGGCAACGGGCATGCAACAAAGTACGCTTGAGGTCACTCTCCGTCGGGTGGTCTCGCGGCGTCGAGGCTGAACATCCACAGGACATGCTGCAGCCAGCGTCAAGCCCCTAGAGATAAGAATGGATGATGGACGAAGTGACTATGACACAGTCAATAGTGCACATGAACATCAGGAAGTCAGTACGCACGCACTCAGAACACCGACTTAATGGCCTACTGCTGGATACCCCTGGAGGGTCTCTCTTACGCAGGTGTCACTGGGCTTTGCCCGCTCGAGTTCAGAGGTCAGACATCCTTCCCCCTTGACTTCTTGGAGTGACAGGCCAAATGCCACAGAACGAGCAGGAGCACCCTTAAGCTGGGCACTTAATGTTGCAACGTGAGCGAGCATTATATTCCCTTCAGATCGGGAGCAGATTCCTGAGCCGTATTCTGTTCGGACGGACTTGCTCTTTCCTACCTCTCAATGTCATCCAGACACAGAGCACTTACCGGATCCGGCAAGACACGGTAAGCGCTCTGTGCGAAGTTTGCATCGGCGTCGTGCTCGACGACGACGACAGCCTTCTGGGAGCCGGCTGGCTTCTCTACAACTCTCATCGTGCTCGACATACGATGCACTCACCTCGCTCAAATCGCTATGTATGGTGCTCACTGCAGAGAACGGCGCAGCGGCGCGATATCTCAACGCTCCGGCACGTTCGGCCTACTTCGCGCGATGCAAGGAGGACGGTGCGCAACGCACCTAGAAGAGGAACCGGTGTCCGGGATATACGGCCAGATGGGCCTCAAGATGGGTAAGCACTGTACTGCGTGAAAACGGCTGTCCGACATACCATGATGTTGTTGGGCTTGAGTGCTTCCCTTGCCCCGTGTCAACAAGAACAGCTGAGCGTGCACACACAACGAGTGCCACGCTTGACCTGTCCAAGCGAATCGCAATGCATATCGAGGGCAATGCATGTCAGACATGCTGAGATTTACGACGCGGGCGAGGAGAGCGAAGCTCGAAAGCAGTGAGCACACTTCTGAATCTCAGATTCTGAGGTTCTCATGGGCCCAGCGACGCCAGCGCTAGCACATCCTGCCTTGTCGTCCATGAACTCGAAGTTAGCTTTCTCACTTACATACAGCTGCGTCTCGCCACGTTCTGTGCTCTACTATCACAGTGAATGGCGAGTGACTACGGGTTTTTGTTCCACGTCTTCCCGGACTGACGCTCACCGAACTGTCACTAGTACTTTGCTAGTACTACTAGCACAACTGCCACGCTCAAATTGGCACAGACAGACATGCTCCTCCTGAGTCCTGACTAGTGGACGCAGATTTCCATGTATACGCGGGCTACGTTGCAGGAAGCGAATACAGCAGAGTCCGCATGGTCCGAGAAAGTGTCGTCTCGGCAAGAGCATCGACGATGGTACTTACTTCCTTCTGACGATTTGTTTTAAATCGTTGAAATTGGTCAAGTCGGGATCATAAGGCTACGTGTTCTCAGGTGTTCTCACGTCAGGCCGCGATTGAGAATGCCGCAGCGTTATGTCAACATTCTGTCATCTAGGTGCGTGAGTACGCACCCTCTTCTTACGCTGCCACTGAGGCTTCCCGTGTGCAGATCCTGGACCCGCAGAAGCTAACTATTGACACCGTGAGACCAAAGCAAGACGACGTATTCCCCCGCCTGCAATCCGATTGCTAGGCGAAGTCGTCGCTGTAGACGACTCTACAGACCCACCACGATCACTTCACGCGTCTCCGCCTTCTCATCCGCGCACAAGCGACTATGGAGCCCGGGACGGATACTATTTCTGGGAAGAAGGGTGCGGTCGAGTCGTATGAGGAAGACGTGCAGGAGAAGGCCAATGCCTCAGACACTCGCGACCAAGTCTACAGGCTCTTGCTGTCGTATCAGGAGCACAATGCGGGAAGACTGGTCCTGGATCCCAAGTACGCTCGTATCCCATGGTCGTGGCTGAGGCCTCCCCGCTGATCGACGCCTACTGTCTGTAGAGCCGCCCCAGCAGAACTTGGGGAGGAGGTTGCTCGACACCTCAAGCTCTCTTCGGACGGATCCAAGATCCTGTGGCCGCAGCCTACAGACGAGCCCGAGGACCCGCAGAACGTACGTATGGTCTCGATTTGCCCGCGATGAGAATTTCACACCAGGCCCGTGTGCAGTGGACCAATAGGCGCAAGAGTCTCCAGCTTGTGATCGTGACACTGGCCGCCATCACTCCCGATTTCAATGCCTCTATCGGTTCTCGCTTCCCTCTTTGCTTGCCGTCATCAGCCACTGAAGTACGACTGCACTCATGCCAGGCATAGCCTCCGCCTTCGCGATGGCGAAGCAGTTCAACACTACTGCGAATAGGATCAACCAAGTCGGTTCAAGGTGAGCGCCGTTACCGCAGAAGCTCTGGACTGCAGCAACTCATACTAGTTACACAGCTGGGCCATCTTCCTGATAGGTGTGTCGAATCTGACATGTCATAACGGGAGCATATGTCACTGACAAGGCCGCTAGGTTGGGGTGGGGTGTTCTCCGTGATGCTGATCAGACGTTACGGCCGTCTACCGACTCTGTTCTGGTCGCAGGTGATCTTGAGTCCGCGGTGAACAGCATGCAGATATAGTTAACATTGCCGTACGTCGACAGGTCCTCTCCGTATTGACGATGGTAGGATGCACACTTGCCCCCAACCTGGCGACCTCTGCGGGTATGTCGCACAGCCACACCGCTTTGGCGAGATGACTCTTAACGATATGTAGCCATGCGCTGTCTCAACGGTTTCTTCGCGTGAGTTCTTGATACCATATTCCGTATGATGAGCTAATCAGTCTCTGCCAGGACTTGCGGTCAGGTTTCCGTAAGACTTTCCCCCATTGAGGCACGCACATCCCAATGAGCCTCTTCCGGATCCACAGGGTCTCTATATCGTGACCGACATGTATCCATTGCACCTGCAAGCTCGGAAGGTTCGTCGAGTCCTAATCTCTCGAGTTAGTCATACAACCCAACGCTTGCAGCTGAACGTCTGGACCATGGGCTTTGTCCTGTCCCCCGTGCTTGCACCGTTCTTCCTTGGGTTCCTCGTAGCACGAGCGAAGTGAGTGCCTTGATCTCCTTCCCTCCTGCGAGACTGACTCCTGGTAGTTGGCGGTGGTCGTACGGGATAGGGACGATCTTCAACTTCATCGTGGTGGTGCTCATGGCATTCTTCATGGAAGAGACGTACGTCGGTTCCGAGCATACCGCCGCGCGGGAACCCGGCTGACTTTGTGCGTTACAGGATGTACGATCGCCACCTCACAAACTCAGCAGAGCGCCAGGGTCCAAAGCAACGTAAGCTACGATACCGCCTGGAGACACTGATAGGCATCACGGGGGTTCGAATGGCGCGATACAGATTATCATGGGCACAAATATCGCTTGCCTTTCTTCGCGTTTGTTGGAGACCACACCTCGTAGCTGCACTCCTGTTCGAGGTGCATTCCCTCATCATACTTTTGTAGCTGTCCTGCAAGCATACTGAGCGACTTCACCCTAGGCCATGCTGTTCGGATTCGGCATCGGATTCCACGTAAGTATCGTACCTCACAGCGTAGTCTAACCACGCTGTACTGGGTGCGATAGGTCACGAACAACGTCATACTCGCACTCCCTCCTCCGCATGGATATGGGTACGGGCAGATTCAGATAGCTGCGACGTATGCGAGCTCGATTGTACGTAGTATTCAGAGGGTCACATCCTGTTCCAGCAGCTCTACTCACGTCACTGTCGTCCCACTCAGGTCGCAGTCATCATCGGAGAACTCTGCGCGCGATACCTGATCGACTGGCTCCTGGAAGTGGCCGTCAGGCGGAACAAGGGCGTCTTCGAGGCCGAGTGCCGGCTGTGGTGAGTGCTACTGTACTTGAAATTTCTCTCCGTCCTTCCTTCAACGACGCTGACACTCACAAATAGTGCCTGTTACGTCGCGGTTGCGTTCTACGTCGCCGGCTTCGTGCTGCAGGGTGCGGCGTTCCAGATGCACTTCCATATCGCCGTCCTGGTGGTTGGCTGGATATTGGCCGAAGTCGCCGTGATGCTCAACACCTCCGCCATATGTGAGCACTCGGCTGCCCGCTCATCCTCCGAGGGCTCGCTGACACGGCCTCTGCTCAGATGCCTACTGCAACGACTGCTTCCCCATGTATCAGGTAACGTTTTGTCGTTCGATGACGGACCTGCGGAGGAACTGAAAACCTGTTAGGGGGAGATATCAGCCCTGTTGAACTTGGGCCGAAGTCTCGGCGGCTTCGGTGTCGCGTACTTCCAGGTCGACTGGGTGACGCGACATGGCGCACTACAAGCGTTCGGCGCGGAGGCCGGGATCGTTGCTGCTCTGTTCGTCTTCGTAGTCCCGGTACTTCAGATCAAGGGGCAATGGTTGCGTGCGAGGTTCTCTTTGTGAGTTAAGCTCGCCGTGCCTGGAGTCGGTGACTGCTATGGGGTATGACATACGTGGTTTATGGTTAACATGTCCGTACACGAAAGGTTCGTTTCCTGACGAGGCGGGATACATACTATTACATAGCACAGCTCCGAGCTCGATTGGGAAGATATCCGAAGATGAGTCTCGTTCAAACCACCACACGTATCGCGGGACGTGCCTTAGATGTAAGCTGCATATAAGGAGTCGGATCTCGATGACCTATACATGATAACGAACGGATAGCCTATATCAGGATCCCAATACCCGATACACAATATACCAGTAGCTGTAGACCGAAGGATAAGTATCACGAACCCCACACGAAGTGCTCCATCTCCATCTCCTCCTGCCCTACATTCTCGGCCCTGAAGTCCTCGACCTTGACAAGACCCGCCAAGAGAGGTTCCCCTGCGTATCGCAACTTCTGCTCGAACGGCACTTCCGTGCTGTCTCCGTCAAATCCCGACCTCAGGGGGGCTCCCATATTGCCAAGGATATCGAAGGAAAGGTGCATACTGGGAAACTGAGTCGAAATAATGGCGGATCTCGACGCCTCCGAGAATTCGGGCGCACTCGCCGACGTATGCGCCAGTTGTCGAAGGTTGAGCAGGAATCGTGTTATGAGGATTGATGTGAGTCTGTTGGGTAAAGCGAAATGAGGTTGGTTCTATGACAGAAACATGGATGGAGCGTCGCTTACGGGGAGATGAAGAATGCGATGAAGTTGTTGCCCTGCGAGTCGCATCATCAGCGATGACAAAGATTCCGGAACGCAGGGTGGACGTACCAGCACTTCTGCGGCAACAACTATCTGCGCGAGATTCATAACTAGTAGCAATCTGCGAGAAGGGCAATGAGACCGCAAACAACATATCGTGAGAGCGGGAACTCACAAGAAGTACGTGGTGCCTGCAGGGGTGCATCAAGAGGATGCCGAGTGATGGGTATAGGAGGACGCACCATCTCGCAGGAGCAGCACCATTAAACTCGGATGTACGTCTAGAGATAACGCCGCCTTCCGAACCTTGGCGGTCTTCATTAGTGTGAAAAGCAATATCAAAAAGTCGTATGCTGTTGTCGTTGCACGCTCGGCGATGACAACTAATTCGGCCATGAGCACGCGTAGCCGCACTGAAACATGATGGTTGGTCAACGACTCACTCCTGAAAGTGCGATCAGCACGTAGGTTCCCGGGACAGGCTTTCAATGATCTTACTCACGTGCTATATACACCAGGGTCGATGTTCGTCCGGATGGCACAACCTACTGACGGTCGAGGAGCGGGTATCGGCGTCCCGATGATGTCTATGTACTATATACATTTGGAGGGAGGCGATGTTAGCCAGGTACGGATTCCGAATTGCAACCTGACGAAGGCAGACGTACCATATTGGCCGCTGGCGTTAGCAATGCCAGGGCAAGGATAGGGAGTGCCGGACGCCAGTCTCGAGACCAGGTTGCGTAAACACGGAGGGTGACGAAGACTGACTCTCTGAGGTTTGACACTGCCAGTCAATAGAGTGGCTATGACACTCACCGGCGACAATGAATGTTGCAAATATCAAGAGGGACTGTAGGACGCGTACCACCGGAGGGCAGCTAGACAAACGAATCTCGTCAGGCAGAACTGAGATGAAAAGAGGTATGTGGAGGACCTCTGCAGGACCTTGTGAGTGGCTTGCAATATGTTACAGTGAATGTACGCACCGCCGGAGTTTGGAAGGGAGCTTGCTCGATGAGCTCAAGTATAGTGATTAAGAGGTTGACATAGCGATTGAGTATGAAGAGCAGGGAAGCCGCGGACAGCTTTTGACCCCATACATACTCGACCTCCCGATCAAATGTGACAAAATAATCCCACAGAAACAGGGCTATTTGAGACGGGAGCGGAACTATGATGAGAGGGAGCATACTGGGACCATGGAAAAGACGTGAACTCACCCCTAGCAGCGACGCTGTAGTACTGGCCTTGGACGCTGAACCGTAGGGAACCCAGTCATTCCTGTTGCTCTTGTCTTCAGCGGAAAGGAATACTCACAATGACGCATAGCTACTGATCACTTTCGCATTCGGACTCTCTTGCATGGGTACGACCGGAAGAGGTTCGTCTGGGGCTAATCACCAACCCAACTGCGGGCCTACCACAGTCTATATCTCCACGGCCTGGGCCAGTACCCGCAACCCAGCAGGCAAGCACGCGAAATCTGCGAAGGCCGTACAATCCCGCTATTGGTCCCGATGAATACTTTGCGACATTCAGAGGTCGCAGAGGGGGGGTAGACGCACCATGGAGCGGCGCGTGCGCGATAGTGTGGGTTCGGTGCAGCCAAAAGCACAGGGAGGCGAAGGAGGTGCGGAGGAGTATCTCAGGCGCGTGAGATCGAGGACGTGGGTATGACGAGAGTCCCCAATCGTGAAGTCTATCGCTCGCGGTGGCATCGGCTACTGTGCGGGAGATATGAGATCTCATGACCGCGTCTCGTATTCGTCAGCTCGGCAACGCGGCCACCGCCTCTAGCCGCCTCCCCGCTGTCGGTCTTTGTAGGCGTCAGGCCGCCGCGTGGCTGCCACAAGGGTATCGTCCCTGTTCCCGCATCTTGGCGTGTATATTGAGGACACTCGGGCCACCCGACGCATGGACATCTGAAAACCCACCACCATACACGTCGGAAAGATCCCAGCAGTACTTTGTACCGTAACTGAATGGCAGAAAGAGGCGAAGATAGCAGAAAAGCGTCCGACCGCTATGCTGCCTGCCCTCATGGCATGGCCCGTTTTATCGTCTTTCAGGCTCGAGCCTCGCAGCACATAGGCAATGACGACCTTACGGGCAATGTCGGAAGTCTCCAGAGACGGGAACTTGGACGTACCGCAGCGTTCTTGCACCATCCATTCTTACTGTTGAACTCATGCGCCAGTGAGGGCAGCAGATCTTCAAGTTCAGATGGTTCTTGAGTCTCGCCCACGAGCGGCGTACACGCCTCGGGACGAAGCTGTTCCTGTCATTGTTCGGGATGGTAGCGCCTATATATCTGTTGCTACAAGTGTGTTGATGCGTTAGAGCACAGGTCTTGAACACGAGGAGATTGACCAGTAAGGCTCAGCGTTTGACACATACATAGTGGCAGCGGTCTAAGCTCACGCGCGAGGGTTTCGCGGATGCAAAGCCTGGTATCGGGTCTTTGCGTTTGCTTTTGAACCGCCATGCCAGTATTTAGAAGCCTAGCGAATGAGAGGCAACTACATATACGACGCCAGCTTGGCAGTTCAGTCTCCGAGATACAACATCATCGGACAATTGAAGTGAGTCGGTTGCGCAGCTGACGTTGACAGGATGTGTCAACTCACGAGTACTGGGCGTCCGTATGTTCACAGCACAAAATACCGCGCGCTCCGAATTCTTCACGCGAGTCTTCCGAACTTCAGTTTCAGACCCTGGATCCGCTCCTGAAGTTGGATTTAGAGGGTGAAGGGTCACTAGCAGAGGACTACTTACGCCTTCCGACGCGCGGCGTCCTGCGTGAAATCATACGACCTCCCCGCAAGTCTTCAATGGCACGAGAGATTGTGGCAGCCTGCAGGCCAGCGCCCCTTCCCTTCGGGACTCGGCACTGTTGGTGTGTTCATCAGCCCGAAGCAGTTTGACGCTCCCTATGCCAGGTAATTCCAGGTCCTAAGCCTGAAGAAGCTGTCTTCAGGTCCGAACTTCAACGAAGGGCCCAATAGAGACCAGCTGATACGGTCCGTCGCTGCAATCTGCTTCGTGTAAGCGCCAAACAAGGGACTGGCTGGCGAAGATAACTCACCGGGAGAGAAGACAGGGCTGTGCCGCATCCTTACCCGCCCAACGTCACCATGAAGCGGATACCGGCTGAAGGCGAATGTCAAGAAAATCCCAACAATCCGTCCAGCGCGAGGCAGTGCGAGGGCCTGTATGTGCGCGCCGAGTAAGTAAGCAGTGCGTAAAGCAGACATACGTCCTTTACATCAGATGCCCAGTGGACCGCACCGGTCCAGAGATACGCGGGCTGAAATACTAGCCATAGGAGGGAAGGACAAAGGTTCAGCGCGGCAGAGACTCGCCACGACTCGGACATCGTCACCGTGACCTAACCGGATATGCTGGATTGTGGGTCCCCCGGTCGTGCTCATGATCCTGCAATGGACGGCATTCCGGCGTCAGGTCCCCTTCTCGGTGATATATAAAGGAGTGGACTGACGGCATGACCTTCCCCAGCAACTTGCTCTCCTACCTCATACTCCTTGAGGTGAGTTTCTCCTCGGCTCCCGGGTCGAGTTCCATCATATGCCCTGACCACCGACTGCCTCCGAACCGCTCGTGTGCAGGTGCTCCCGACCAGTTCCATCATGCAATTCAAGGCCGCCGTTTTGCTCGTCGCCGCACTTCTTGCTGGAGCCATGGCGTCTCCTATTCCGGCAGATGTGCCTTGCAAGCGGTAGGTACCTGCGAGCTCTCAGGACCATGGCCAGACTCGCTAACTGCCACCTACTACAGCGCCCGCCTTGAGAACCGACAGGAACCATGCTGCTGTGGGTGACACATCCCCTAGACGCTCCATGCTCCCAGTTGTTTGTACTATCTCTGACCCCTGTTGTTGTAACAAGCCCTGTCATCGTAAAGGCACATACATGTGGCACTAATGTTACTCACCGAAGATGTCGCGCATAATCGACGCTCTAGCGAATGGCTGCCCTACGATTGACGGCTCTTCAATGCGTTGGTCCTCGGTGGCGCGAGCTACAACAGAGGAGCGAGGCCTCCGCGGAGATATATCGTCGTGATGCTGTCACGAAACGTCCAGGAATGAGAAGTCGAAGGGGCTATGACGCTCGGTATTCCAAGGTACAGCCGCGTGCTCGAAAGTTGCGCTAAGCTGAGAGAGTGAATTACAGGGATGAAATGATATATCGTCCTATGACGCCGGCAAGCACAACTAAGGGTAGATCCGGCCAATATGCGACCGGCCCAGCAGCAGGAACATGGACGCCTGTGGCGCTTGGTGACCACGTACATGTCACTATCAGGAACCGCAGGATGGGATGTGTCATAATGCCGGAAGACCGTGGCGCGGGACATTTGGTCGTGATGGGCGTGCGCTAGTCAAGCCGAGAGTTCGACTTCAGGTGAATCGGAAGAGGTCAGCAAGGCTTCTCTATACGCAGAATGACAGGCGCACCATGGAGGATGCCTCGCTCAGACAGCGCTGGGAACTTGGCGAGGAGTGCGTCTTCATCCTGATCAACCTCTGCAGGATTACGATAGTCGAATTCGAACACAACCTGATTGAGCAGAGAGAAGGACGGAGCGTCCGCCAGCACGCGATCAACCTCTGCCGCGAACTGGTGGAGAGTAGCTAGTGCATGTGAACTGTGTTGAAAGGCGAAGGCGAGAGAGCGCAGCGCGCCGTGTTTGGGAAGATGGGAAAGTAGCCAGACGAGCCATGCCCAGTCCGGGGCCAATTCGCGCTCCTGTCGGAAGTCCACCCGCAACGCACGGAGGGCTGTGCAACGCGACATATCGAATAGCTTTTCTGGCGACGGCAGCAATGTGTAAACACGTGTCCTGCCGAGAAGATGCACGACCTACCGATGACTTGGATTGGAAACGACGCCCCGGAGGCTCTCTTCGAGATCGTGAGCGAGAGATTTTCCAAGGTCGAGCCTGTCGCGTGCCAAAAGGGCCCGAGCCCCTGGTTTGGATCTATTCCGGATATTTCGTACGAAACCTCGGCATCTTGAAGTACGGGGAAGGTGTTGTACTGGAGGAGCCAGTCTATGACAGATGTCGGATATTGGGAGATGACGCGCAGGGATGTGAGAAGAGGTAGTTCGGCCCCTATTGCGACCAGCTCTTCCGAAGGCAACTGCCGTTGAGCATCTAAATGGGTAGCAGAAAGCGACCGCAGACGCCGTAGCGCGCGGAGAATGATGGAAAAGTCCGCAACCGTGGTGAATGTTACGTCGAATAGATCGAGGGAGCTTATGGTGGAGAGTTGGGAAAGACCGGTCAGATATTCGGGATGGTACCGTGTGGGGAGCCATGACTGGTTATGCACCGCGAGTCTATGAGGCTTCACTTGGGGGTGTTTCAAGAGCGAATTTGGCAGGCGTGCCACGATAGCCATGGCCGGACGAAGGAGTGCGAGTAGCGAGTTTTCGGAGACAGCTATCTCTTTGATATGGGGTGCGATGTGTGGCGAAGACGCGAGGAGACCGTTGAAGCGATCTAGATGCGCAGGTAGACACAATTCGACGACGCGAAACAGGTTGTAGCGACTCCTGGCGACCCATGCTTTGCAAACTAGCGATGTCGCTCGGAGAGTTTGTTCGTCGTCGACGAAGTCAATGATAGCTTCAGTGAGCTCCGCGGGGAAGGGTAGCTGAGAGTCTGTCGGCATAGTGGTGAGATAGATAACCTGAGGGGCTCCTGTCCATCAATATCAGCACGGGCCCATTCTGCGGGTGATCGGTCGGAACTGACCTCCTCCTGGACTTCCCGTACAAGTTTTGTGCAGTACCCAAGACTCTACTTGACTTCGAGGGCCAACGGCGGTACTTATACCCTGGGAACAGATGGGTGAGTCAGCTTGATGATTGAGAACGCCGGATGATCGCACAGTACTATCTAGAGAGCCGTGGACCGAGTTATGACTCACTCAGCTCTTGGGCACATAGACGCAACCCCGGAATTATGGCACATCGATGTGATTCTGGGCAGCAAGAACACGTAGGGTTAACTACAGGTCGGTGAGTCGGACGCAGTCAAGATTCAAGAGACAACATGTGGCGGGTACCGGGATCATGCATTTCTAAGCGCCCGCACCGCATTGGCGCGGTTACAACTTGAACATACGCCACTTTGAGTTTTCGACACGACCATCCAGTGACTGTTCCGGGAGAAAGGTAGAAGGTTATGGAAGAAGGCTGTAACCACAGGAATGTGGTTTACGTAGTTTCGAACGAGCTCGTCAAGGTTTGTCAACAATGTTCCATGCAGCTGCCCAGTGGCGGCAACGGACAACTGACAGAGTGTCTCTCCTAGGCATCATCTCTGCTTCCATCAAACAGGAATCGTTCATTGCTGGTGCATAGTCTCGTGAAGGAGTTTGGTTTGCTGAACGCAGACTCCGATGACGGTCGAGCTGTCCTACAGCCCCTACGTCCCACTCCTGCTGACTTCAAGCAATTGTCGGCATATCACGATCGCGATTATCTAGAACACCTTCTCCATGGCGAAGTGATAGCTACGCCGACTCAATCAAGTGGCGGAGAATATGGACTAGAGGAGGTACGTGTGTGATCTCGCTTTACTTGCACTACGTATCTTCGAGTCTGACCTCATGATCAAACACCAGGACTGTCCTTCCTTCCCTCATTTACCGGAGTATGTCCGCCTCGTAGCTGGGGCATCCTTGACAGGTATGCAGTTGTGATTGGCCTGGACCTTCTGGCTCACATATCGGACTCTAGCGGCCAAAGCGCTGCGCGAAGACACCCAAGCGAGCATATCAATTTGCTGGGACGGTGGGAGGTAATGCGCCACTTAGCCTCTCACCCTCAATGCTTATGTCCTCGTCGTAGACACCATGCGCAGAAAGCACAAGCATCAGGGTTCTGCTACGTTGCCGACTGCGTGCTCGCAATATTGGCGCTCAAGCGACCTCTGGCCCCAGATGGGCTGGGGCGTCACCTCGCAAAACCTCGAGTCATGTACCTCGACCTTGATCTGCACTTCTCCGACGGCGTATCCCAAGCTTTTCACTCATCGTCTTCTGGTTCATCTTCACCACAAGTCTTGACCTTCTCCATACACCATGCTGCACCTGGATTCTTCCCTGCATCCGAACTCGCCTCGCTCACCGACCCTTCAAGCGACGCATTCGAC
Organism: Polyporus arcularius HHB13444; assembly: GCA_004369055.1. Lineage (NCBI taxonomy): Eukaryota > Fungi > Basidiomycota > Agaricomycetes > Polyporales > Polyporaceae > Polyporus > Polyporus arcularius. Next base: position 21,693 of record ML211055.1, on the reverse strand, counting down.
CCATTCACACTCTGTCTCCCGCTAGAGCACGGCGCTTCGAACAAGACGTTCAGGCGAATATGGCCGCTAGTCGAGCGTGTCAAGGACGCGTTTCGACCAGACTATGTGGTCGTTCAATGCGGCGTCGACGGGCTCGCGGGAGATCCCTACGCAACCTGGAATTGGTCTCTGGGAGGTGAGGAAGGCAGCCTCGGGTGGTGCGTCGACAGAGTGTGCAATCAATGGCAGCGCAAGACCCTCCTCCTTGGTGGAGGTGAGCAATGTCTACTCATCGCAGTGAACTCATGGGTGATATCGCTCCGACCCCTGTCACCTTCTAGGTGGTTACAACTCACCCAATGTAGCCCGTGCTTGGACGTACCTGACCTCTATCGCGGTAGCTTTGCGCCTCTTCATAGCTGGTATGTAGAGTCGCTGATGCGCGTACCATGATCAGCTTGGCAGGCCGCTTCCGCTGGACGCAGACATACCCGATCACGGAGCCTTCCCTCTCTATGCACCCTCGTTCACCTTGGACGTGCCGCCCGGGACTATGCTAGATCGCAACACGGACGCCTACCTGCAGCACGTCGAAAAGGTGTTTGCGGAGGTAACTCAGGTCATCGAGGATAGGATGGGGAATGGTACACGTTGACGTTGTCAGCCGCTTCTGTATGTGGGTAGGTACATAAGAATGCACAATACAAGAGCAGCTGCAATAGCATCAGCGCGAGAGTCGTAAATCTATAATGTACACAAATGATACACAGGTCTTGACGAACCGTGAAGACTGAACGATGTCATCATAATCCTTACATAGACTACAATATCCATCAGTCGGTCAGAGCGCAGCGGTCCACGGACAAGTTCGCCGGGTTGCCCCACCTGTTCGTCACCGCCGTCAGCACGCTGCTCATGAATCAATGCTGCACCTCCAGGGTCACTCACCAGTTAGGGAAGTCCACTGCATTCCCGCTCGCGCCAAAGACTGCGAAGCTGAGTATGAAGAGGATGATCTGGCTTCCACCATCGAGCGCGGCGGAGAGCAGGTAATTGTACTTCTTGAACCACCTGGGACGGCGGGTACGCGCCCACCACTGCGAGGCCATGCCGATGACGAAGCAAGACCACCACTGGCCGTTGACCGAGTAGGGCAAGTAGCCGATGTAGAGCGCCATGATGGGCGTGTGGACAAACTTGGCGTATCGCGCGATCCAAGAGTCCTTCTTCGCGAGCTTGTACGCGATCCAGAATGGGAGGGGGAATGCGAGGCCGATGAAGAACGCGAAGCCGATGAGGTAGTACTGCTTGCCATATGTGAAGAGCTCCTTGCCGAGGGCACCCATCGCGACCGAAGACGAGTTGTAGCCCTGGATGATCCAGCCGCTCCACTGTGACGAAAGTGTGAGTGTGATGCTCAGACTCGTTCACGCAGAAGTACGTACCACACGATTTCCGACTGGGTCGATGAGGATCTCCCGGTTGTTGGAGACGATAGTCTTCATCACTGCGCAGCGAGTCAGTTCCTCAGTCGCCGCCGCCGAAGGAAGGAATCATCCTACTCGTATAATTGAAGATAGAACCAACGATTGAGCCAGCCATCTGCGCGGCGAAGGTCAACCGCGGAGGGAGCTTGGTGTACTGGCCCAGCTTGAGATCCTGGAGCATGTACATCGTCTGGTACGCTGTGGTGTTGCCGTACAAGTTGACATACATGACAGCCCTGATGACATAGTTCAGCCTACAACATACACAAGTCGATTACAGGTAACACTTACACAGGCTGCCCGGGGTGCACAAAGGCAGAGAGGATGTGCATGGCGTGCTTGATCTCGAGCTGAAAGCCAGTCGTCGCAACGACTACATTCCGAGATCAGTGACCGCACGATGAATGATGAGGAACTACGTACTGAAGCCAAGGCAGACGGCAATGCAAGCACTGATGAAGGTGAACAGGAGGATACTCCACGCGGGCAAGAGCCATTCGCCCTTGTTGTACTGCAAATAAGGAAAGTTATGTGAATGGCTGCCGAGGGTGGAGTGGCTCGATACAACGTACACTGCAGCCGATACCAACAGCGAGGGAGACGACAAGAAGCAAAAGGTACCACCACTGCGGGACCTCCGGGTACTTTCTCATCTCTGCGCACGAGGTATGAGAATGAAGGTGCCATTGCAGTCGGTCATGAACACTTACGCTTGTAATGGGGGTCATCGATGTCCTGGTCCGACTTCAGGAAGCGCGCGCCGCCGAACGCCGTTTTGAGCTCGGGCCAGTGCCAGAGGAGAACGTGCACAATCGCCGCTCCCAAAGAGAAGTTGTAGCACATCTGTGATATAGCGTAGGTCGTCGTGTATCGCGGGAGACCGACCGTCGCAAGAGCAGTGGAGTTGAGAGTATTCTCAGGCGTGAGGATGGCCTTCTGGTCGTACGAGCCGCCCTCGTTGTTGAAAAGCGCGGTGGACATCCAGAGGATGTCGCGACCGTTGAAGACGTTAGTGTAGTAGCAGGCGGTGAGAACGATGTAGCCGAGAAGTATGCCGATGTACGAGTTGATCTGAGTGCGCAGCGGCCAGACGAGCGGGTAACCCTGAGTGATGAGGGTCCAGCTCGTGCTGAAACTGAAAAGACCAATGCCCTCGTTGCTGGAACCGGCTCCAAATAGATTGCGCACGAACGTGTGCCTGCCGTTGTCGACAAGACAGATTATCGAGATGGCAGTGAGCAGAGGGAAGGGGTACTGGGGAATCCTGAGAAGGCGGCCGAGTAAGTTGGATGGTATACGTCTACTTGGCGGAAGATAAGCTCACCACTCCCAGAAAAAGATCGCCGCAAATACGATCCAGAAGAAGCGACTGAGCGTCTATGCGTCAAGCTTCTGTACTATGACGGAGAACTGTGGGCATGCATACCGTCGCTTGTGGTTCAGCACACCACCAAAGTGCAAACTTTGCAGCAAGTTGACGATCGCGATATACTTGGGGTAGAAGGCGCTGTTATGAAAGTCCGTCAGTTGGGGGAGTCCATACCGCTCGTAAATCAAACATACTACGTAGGGTAGACCAGGAGGGTGCGGACTGAAATCTGCGGTCAGAGAGCGGTTCGACGGGGGACATCAACCGTGACTCACGTAGACCTGCGACTCCGAAGCCAATCATCTGGCTGGCAAAGATCTGGAAGATGGCCAAGGCAGGATTGAGCTTGATGTTATAGAAAAGGTCTGTACGTCACGTCAACAATACCACCAACAACGGCGTTAGCAATAGTGCTCACCAAGTGCCGCAATGCACTCCATGGCCACCGCTACGTTGGACGCAGTGGACGCCATGATGACAATAGCTGTATGTTCCTTGATGTTGAACGGTCCTGGATTTAAGTACTTGAAGACGCCCTTGCTTGGCAGAATTGCTTCCAAACGCGGATTGGGGTTAAGTCAAGAGTATGTCAACAGCAGACGGTGACGTACAGTGCATGGCCGTGCCTAACATATAGGCGATGATCAAGCAGAAGAGCTGCGACACCGAGGCGTTCTGCGGCTTGAAGGTGTAGATAGTGGAAAGGACCGAAGTAAACGCGGAGAGACCGACTCCCAGGAAAACCGTCCTGAACGTCAACACCGGTAGCCCTGGGTCGTCCTCTGCAGAGATGACCTATGAGAGGATGGGGATCGCATGCTCGTATTTTGATATACGGGTGATGTAAAGCTCACCTCTACTGCGACTTCCTCGTCCTTTCTGATGACCTTGTCGTCGACGTCTTCGCCGCCCCCCGCGAGCGACTCAACGTCAGTCTTCTCCTTGTCATCTCGGAGGTCGGCCTTGGGGTCCTTCTCCATGGAGGAGACGGAGTCGGTGCGCGGGATCTCGGACTCCGCTGGAGCGGCAGCAGTCCCGTAGATGACCATTGTCGCGAGCGAGTGGGGACCGGGCGAGCAAGAGCGTCAGGACCGCTCAAGGAAGAGACCAGGAGCGGGGTAGGGGAGCCAAGACTTTGACTGTGTCCGCCACGGCCCCATGATCAATTCGCTGGGTCTATATACTAGGCGAGCATATGCAGCGGGAAGAGAAGACTGATAGCACTGAGTCACTGACGATGAAGGCTCTTCGCCGCTATCTGTGCGATGCCAGCCAGGTGCGATAAGACGTTCGCCTGGCGGCCAACTAGATTAGCAGCTGTCGGGGGGTTATCTCTGCTAACCATCAGATATATGAAATGTGCAAGCACTGTAGTATCTTACTTGGTCTCTCTTTCGATGTTCGTCATTGCTCGACGCAGTCACCGTGGTGCACAACGAACATGTTACACAGACGAACTTGAACACTCGCGCTAAAGTGATGGAAGTTGCGTAGACGCCGATGGGTGCGACACAAGCGCACAACCATCCTGCCAAGAAGAAAAAAATCGTCCAGGAACTTTACAGGAACGACATCCGATGTCATTAGCTCATGAGGTTCACCCCACGATACACGATACATAACTTGAGAGAACGATCTCCCGGCGGCGCACCTGCAAAACAAACCAAAGCTCTTATCGCACAGTCGACAGTCACGTTCTAGTCTGTTTGCTCACCGATGCGTTCCGATGTGCGCGCGTGGCACACGACACACTTATTCTCCACTCTGTCGGTTCCGCAAGTGCGTAATCCTCCGTTCCTCCTCCGTCCAGACACGACTGCGTCGGAGTTCCTGCTCAGTCCCTTCCCAGTCCTTCCCCCTACTTGCGAAATCTACGCGAGAGATAGAAGGAGATAGATAAGTCACATCGTCGTCAGCACGGTGTCTGCCTTCCACGGTTCACGAGTCGATCATACCGACCTTCTCTTCCGAATTCCTGCGCCCATAGTCCCCGCCACCTTCTCCCTCAATGCTTCTCCGTCGTCCCAGGGTCCGCAATCCACGCGTACTTACCGACTGGGTATATTCGAGGGCCAGGGCCTGAGGCCTGAGGTCTGCCTGACCGATCACATCGTCGTCGCGCGGCCTGATCCGCCATCCCATGGCATGCGCCGGATCCTCTCCGCGGACTCGATGGACGCTGGGGCAGGAGCCATGCCTATGAGACCGCACCTAGTATACAGAGGTATCAGGATGGCAGGTCGCTGGGCGAGAGTCCGATCACATGCAGCTGGTGCACAGGCTTCGAACCTGGATCGGTTGAGCGTAGTGAGTGGTGATGCCACTGGCATGTCGAGGCGAGTCGGCCCAGAATGGCAGCGTTCGGAGGAATTCTTTGCGCACTCACAACAATAGAGCGTCATGACGGCGATTATCGAGTATGCGTGGCTGCAGGACGATTCGTAGATGCACATGTCGGTTCCCAGTCTTAATTCGAGACGAGAGGTGTAGGAGAAGAGGCGTGATTCGAGTCGATGTGCACCCGACCTATAACCGCCCTGCAATCAACGGTCTTTGGGCGTCGGTCTCACAAGGAAGCCACGAGACGAATATTGCTATTGAGTGGTAGGATATGCAAGTAAAGCATACCGTAGATCACAAGAAGTCCAGGCCAATGCCAACCTGGAAGCCCTTCCGCGTGCCATCGCTCTTACTTGCGACAAGCGGTACGCCAAAGTTCACCTCTACACGGACCGGGTCAAGCTTGTATACGAGCCCGACGCCGGCAGATATTGACGGCTTCGATATGGAACCCAAGACGTTGTCAAGCAGCGGCCGGGCTACAGTACGGACGTGTTAATTACGCTGGGTAGTGGTCAAGATGGAGGAAACATACACTTGTCCAAGGCATCAAGCCTCCCAGCGTTCACGAAGAGGTGCGTTTTGACCGGCCAGTGCGGCTTGCGGGGGATGTCGGAGATGAGGCTCAGGCCCGTGGACCAAAACAGGTTACCACCAAGCGAATCCACTGCGATAGATCAGTCACGGTGCGCCAAGGCATCGGCAAGAAACATCTCACCTCCGTCATGTGGACCCATGCCGTTCATGCGGAACATTCGTACGCTGACCGGACCGCCTAGCTGAAAGCGGTCCGAAAAGCACGAGCGGCCGCCCAAGTGCCACAACATGCCTGTTCGCGCGGCGAAGGACAACGTCTGGGGTAAGGAAGCCGGTGAGCAGGACAGCCGTATATGAGCAGGGTTTGACTAACCACTCCGGGGAATAACGAACGAGCAATCTGGCCTTGCGCCTCCGTTTTGTAGAACGACGTGTCGCCACCGAGGCCGGCGAACTCCTGGAAGAACTTAGCATACGACCCTCGAGCGCCGAGTATCCTGTCGTCCCGTGTGTCCCGCGTCCAGGAATGGTAGACGGACGACTTGACGGACTGTCCAGCGGCTTCGCGCATGCTGAGCATCCGTGAGCACATCATCTCAAACAGCGGACGGGCGGACGCACCTGATGGACGCGGAGGGAGTAAGATTACCGATGTGTCGTAGGACAGCTTCATAGCCTACTTCGTGAGAGCCATGGGGTAGGGAACCTGTCTGCAGCACGCTGACGTCAACGATCCAATACCTAGCGAGAGAGATCAAGCTGACCTAGCTCACCCTAACGAGAGCCCGCAAGCCGCGCACACCTTCGGAACTGCTTGCAAAGCTGGAATTGTCGCGCTCCATTCCGAAGACGGAGAACTCCCCGCGCGTCTTGAGATTCGACGTGAGCGGCGCCGAAAGGGAAGCATTGTAAGACATCCGGGTCTTCGTCGCGAAAGCGACATTCGCTTCGAACGTCTCCGCCCCACCGAAAGCGTTGCGTACACGGCATGTTGCGCTCTGTAGGATGCATAAGTGCCAATTCACAACAAGACGTCAAAGTACGAAGCACGCCCTGTAGACACGGAACGAAAAAGTTTCCCACTATCTCAGCCATCCAGGCACAGGCGAGTGTCCCTTCATCTCGACCGATGCTTCGCGCGCGAGTACCGCCCTGGGAGACCCTCTACCAAAATACGCGAACCATGCGCCGGAGACCATCTCAGGGTAGATGCTCTCAGTACAAGCCAATTCTCGCGAGAAGAGGAACCTTGCCCAGAACGTCTTCCACAGGCAGGGAGGATGCTTCTAGGAAATCGCCTGATTTGGCGAGTGGGGTATGATGTGGTAAAGGATACGTACCGCCCCTCCCTCATTGTTCCCAACCTGCGTACTTGTGTTCAGGAAGTACCTCCCCTTCTCCCTCGTCAGAAACACCACGTCAACGTCGTCCGGGTGAGCGAGCGGATCGCGACTCCGGTCGATGACGGCTTCCACTTGAGAGAACAGGTCTGTCTCTTCTAGCAAGCTCTTTATCTCTTTGGTCTTGTGAAGAACCGTCCCCAAGGTGGGAACCTCGTCGTGCGATCGCTGGAGGACGGGGTCGATGATGGAACCGAGGAATGACTCCCGTGTCCGCGTCGCACCCCGGACACGTACGGACGCGATGTTCAGCGGTGTCGAGAGATTCCCGTTGACCTATGGCAGAGATCAACGCGTGCAATCCGCGCGCGAGCTACACGACGCACCAATTCTGACAACTGTACAAGCGCAGACTCATACTGCCCGCGCAGCTTCCTGAGCTTGCGCTCCTCCCACCATTTCCTGTACTTTTCGATGTCGGTGGGGTCCGGCTCCCTATCGCGCGGCGACGACGTATTGTGCAAAGGAGGTTGAAGAGGAGGAGCCTGGGGCTCCAGGTCCGACATTGGTCGCAGTCGTGGTGAAGGATGAAATGGACGAAGCCGTCGCTGCCAAGGCAGTAGTAACAAAATAAGAAGATAAGTGTAGTTCTGGGTGAGCAAGGGTAAGCTTACCGGGTAAGGTCAGTCACTAAGCGGGTTAAGCACGATAAGCATGGATATCATACGGCGCTAACCTATTGGCTTACCCGTGCGGCCAGGAGATGAAATAAACTTGAACTTGTTCCACCACTTCCTCCTGCTCCTCGGAGCTAGGTCTCGCTCCTAACCGCGCGCAATGTCCTCGACATATGTTCACTACTCTACTCCGTCGTCGCTACCCTCGGACTACGCGCTCCTGTCTCGTTATGCCGCGGCACACGACCTGACTGTGGCTGCGGAAGAAGCTGCAAATGGAGCTGGGCCATCTGCAGACATTGAGGAGTACGAAGAAGACCACGACGCGCACGGGATCGACATACAAGGAAGCCCCAGGAAGCCACGGAGGCAAAGTTTCCCCTCATCCTATGTCACACCGTTCAATCCTACCATGGGCCCGCTTCCTGACAGACATGGACATCGCTCGGGTCCTTACTCAAGGGACGCAAACGAGAATACTCCGCTCTTGGCCCCACCAGTGCCGCGTATCGAAGAGGAATGTGACGGAGACGACGTGGAGGACCCGGCCAACGCGAGCAAACTGTTCTGGGAGGAGGCACGGATCCTCACCAAGTACACCGTCCCCGTTTTCGGGTACGTTATTCGAGTGCGACGCTTGACACGGTTACTCATTGACGTTTGCAGGACGCATTTGTTTGAGTACTCCCTCGTCATTGCATCGGTCATATCGTTGGGGCATCTCTCAACCATGGCGCTTGCTGCCTCGACCCTCGGCTCCATGACTGCAAGCGTCTCGGGCTTCAGCATCATCCAAGGATTCGCAAGCACGTTGGACACGATGCTGCCCAGTGCATGGACGTCCTCCCAGCCGCAACTGGTCGGGCTATGGGCTCAGCGCATGGGTAAGCACCGGTCAGGCTCCGCCGGGCCGCACACGTTTGTCACATTGCTCGCCCGGCGTTGGCTGGCTTCCGTTCACAATCTTCAAGGCTTTGACTGACGACATCGTTGCTAGTTGTGGTCATGACGGCTATTCTGGTGGTGGGTATGTTCTGCGCCTTATATCCCTTGCGAGGCTCTGACTCTCCTTCGTGTAGCCGATTCTCTGTATATGGTGGAGCTCGGAGAGTATATTGCTCTCCCTGAAGCAAGAGCCCGAGGTCGCGCGTCTTGCGGCCGTATACCTTAAGTGGTCGTCGCTTGGATTGCCTGCTTACGCATTCAACTCGATATCGAGGCGGTACTTTCAATCTCAAGGTGCGATTCCCCATACCGTTACCCCGGCACAAGTTGATTGTTATGCAACAGGTCTATTCGCCGTTCCGACGCGCATCATAATGGGAGTTGCGCCTATCAACGCTTTGCTGAATTATCTCCTAGGTATGGACTACCTGCACTAGCATGCCCACAGTCAAAACTGACGAATGCCGAAGTATGGGGGCCGGAGCCGATACGTCTTGGCTTCATCGGCGCGCCCATTGCTACGGCCATATCCTTCAACCTGATCTCCATCATGTCCGTCATTTACGGTGTGTTCTTCGTGCCGAAGACTGCATGGCATCCTCTGTCCATGCGCTGTTTCACCAGTCTGGGCGTTCTCGTCCAGCTTGGTTTGTCTGGCGTTGGACAGGTGGCTAGCGAGTGGTGGTCCTGGGAGCTTGTCGGATGTGAGTGATGCCAATAACCACAACTAGTCCGTAGCACTGACATCATCGCATCCAGTGGCCGCTAGTCAGTAAGTAGATACCTCGTTGATCATCGATCGGTCCTTCAACGGGCTGAATCGTTCCATCAGACTCGGGCCGACTGCACTTGCGACTCAGTCCGTGCTACTGGTCTCCGCATCCACGACATACCAGGCGCCATTCGCTTTGAGTGTGGCCACCTCGGTTCGGTGCGTCGCTCTCATCCTCCACGCGCATTTCCGTGCTGAATCGACGCCCCAGAGTCGGAAACCTTCTCGGAGAGCAAAACGCCAAACGCGCATCGGTCGCGGCCAGATGCTCAATCCTAATGTCTCTAGTCATCAGCGCTGTGTGGAGGTAAACGCAGAGGCTTCCATGCGGTCTTGGCTTTAATGCTGAAAGGTACCTTGATACAGCGCCATGTTCATGATCTTTCGGAAAAACTGGGCCAAGCTTTTCAACGACGATCCTTGTACGTACCGCAGTTGGCAAGTCCACAGTCCTATACTGACTCGCCACTGTCACAGACGTCGTGTCTCTCGTCGCGTCCATTCTCCCTCTTGTTGCCCTGTTCCAGGTATTCGACGGTCTCGGTGCCATCACGGCCGGGATCCTTCGTTCCGTCGGGAAGCAGTTCACCGGCGCATTGCTCAACCTCAGCGCATACTACGTCATCGGTAAGTCAATCGCCCGTCTCCCCATGCTGCGCGTAGCCTCAACGTCCTATGCGTTCTAGGAATTCCGTTCGGCATATGGCTTGCGTTCTGGCGCGGCATGCACCTTCACGGGCTCTGGATCGGCCTTACCGTCTCCTTGGTGTTCAGCGCGGCGATCGGGATCTGGATATCTCTCAGTACGAACTGGGACCACGAGGTCGAGAAGGTCCGCAGAAGGTTGGCAGCGGATCACAAACAGGCGAACGTACCTGCGGACGCGGAGGCTGCACGCTGATCTGCACCATTGCCTGGTGGACGAAAACATCCTATGACCTGGGAGAGAGGGGGTGTACTTATAACGATCCTGCTTACGATTCATATCATGAGTTTGTTCATGTAATCTGGGATTGATCACATCGTTGACCGCGTTACTTATCAGTTTACTGTACCTATCTTCGGGGACCTCGGTCAAGGACATAACCTCCCGGCACCGCCACCATGTTCTATAACCTGTACGATCCGGGAACGGCATCTTAGCGGTGACTCAGGTCTACGCTTGGTGCAGGGACGTCGTTTCAGCCGTCTGCAAGCATGGGAAATCAGACAAGTTGGCCTCTGTTCGCATAGGTGTCCGGCTGCTGCAAACCCCATGGAGATACATAGGACCAGCGGAGACCATCTCCCTGCGTGAGTGCTCATAACTATGCTAGGCCGCTCGGTGGGGGTTTTTTTTTGGGTTTGCATGTACGCCAGCCATTTACACGTTCCTGCAGTGGACGCTGAAATTGCCCTGTAGCTCCGGGTGTTGAGTCGAAGGCTTTCAAAGGTGTTCCTGTCCCAACGACTAATGCTCTTTGCGAATTAAATTCGATATCATTCTTAGCATGGCCGAATGGGTCGGCGAAAGGTACCAATGCAGCCACAATCTCCTGCTGGTACACTGCCGAGCCCGCGCTCGCCGAATTTGCCAAATCATCAACGCAGCCCCGGAGCTGAGTACCCTGGAATAATATCGGCTAGAGGTCATCCGGAGTTGTCGTCAAACTTTCACAGCGACGCCGTGTCTTTGAGCAGCAGCGGTGCAATCACGCATTGGCCGGAGCTATTCGTACTGCTTGAGCTCGGTCGAAGACTTCGTGATGGGACTGAGAGTGCCACGCCGCTCACTCAGGGCTGAGCCTTGGGCTGTTTGACGCGACGCGTGAGCATGTCCATGTATGTTGGCTCGGAACTCGACACGGGTCTCAAGAATAGAGACGTCGTGAGCTGCGGTGTAGTCAGCCGCTGCCGTACCGCGTACTGAAGACTGGCTGATCCTGTATTACTCACCGGTGCTCATACTGTTTCCGAAGCAAGGCCCGAGTAGCTGGGTACCGATTGGCTTGAGGGGTTCTCCCGTGCAACGATTGAACGGCTATTGCCGGCGGCTGAAAGCTAGTAGTAGTACTGAGTATTACTGAGTACTGAGTGTCAACCGAGTCCTCCCTTACTGTAAGTACTAAGGACTTCGTGCACGCGTCTTTCCGAACAAACACCCTCCGACGCAGGCTTTCGAGTTTGGTGCAAAGCTCTGGAGTTCAGTATCTGGCGGCAACCTCTGGAATCACCATATTTGATGGGCTCTAGTGGGTGCTCTTAATGGGCCTGCAGCGTGCACTGTCAGCAACCTCGTGTCAGTACGTCGTCGATTATGCATGAGCACCGGAAATATCAACTCACTTCGACTGAAATACAGTGATCTATGGTGCTGGTACAAACAAATGGAGATAGTCGCTACCTCCAGAACTCCGGAATTCCTGTGACTGCGGCCTCAGCCGAGGTCAAAATTTTGCTCATGCGACGTGTCGGTCCTCGGAATCTCCAGAGACAGAGAAGGCTCACGAGCCAATACTGTGTATCTCTTCGCATGTTTGGGAAATGCAGATGGCAAGACTGTCCACTTCTTACCGTAGACTGTGTCATTGTCCACAGTCTGTGCCTCACGAGGCTCTCCGCCGGAAGGCGACAGCCATCCGCACCATCCACCGTATGAATGCTTTGTGAGGCCCCGTCGAGCGTTTCAATGCGCGGGAAACAAGCTTCACTGCGGATGCAAGGGGTGAGAGGGTTAGATAGGTACGTCTCTTTCTTCTCAACCGAACAGCTACCGCTTTTTGAGCTTCTCGCAGCAAGGCAGCCGGGTGTTCACACCGCACTGAAGGCCGTGTCTCGCATACAAGACCATTTTTCTCTGCTCATACAGCAATTTGGTGCTACAACTTACATACATGCGTTCCTTGCTTGTGCGTTCAGCACGCCTGCCGGCGCATCCATGCGGAGCCGTAGGTCATGCTGCCGCGGAGAGGCCGCCCATTTGACGCCTCTTGGTGGTCGCGTACGACAATCATGTGACCACCCGCAGGAACCCTCCATGGCTTCGGATCGTCGAAGAAGCTCTCATGCCTTGGGAAGATGTGCATCGTGGAAATCCGGGTACCATTTTGTCATTGCGTGCGTTCACAGGGTCTTTACAGGCGCCGTTCCAAGCCGCGGGTATAGATAGCAGCAGCTCAGCGCGGTTCAATGTGTCTGTCCTCGCAGTTGGACTCCCACCAACCCGCTGTACGCGCAGCACCCCTCGACGACGCCAGCGAACGGTCCTAGGCTTAGGCTGTTTGACACGAACTTGCACGTGCGCCCACCATGTCCGACAAGGAAGCTCTCGCGACGACAGAGAAGCAGGAAGCCACGAATAGCGTTTCGGAGGTCGACCACAAGGCCCACGACAGCGGTTCGAGCCAGGACGGCTCAGACTTTGACCCGTACACCTACCATGAGCACAATGCCGGACGCCTGGTCGTTGACCCCGAGTACGTAACTTGTGCGCTCCGTATGTCGCCGTTCAATGATGACATCGCTTAGGGAGGCAAAAATCGAGTTCGGAGAAGGTGTCGCGAAGAGGCTGAAGCTTTCGCGGGACGGGACGAAGGTGCTGTGGCCGCAGCCCAGAGACGACCCTGAGGATCCCCAGAACGTGAGTGGCGCTCATACAGAAAGGTGACGTTGCCGACTGAGTCGCACTGCAGTGGTCGGACTTCCGCAAGAACTTCCAGCTGTTCATTGTCACGCTTGCCGCGATTGTCCCGGACTACGACTCTGGCATAGGTACTTGAATCTGTTGCTGCTCTCACCAAAATCTCATTCACAAGGCCATAAGGTATCGCCGACATCTTCGCGCTTGCCAATCAATTCGGCACTAACACCGGGCACATCAATAACCTTACATCCAAGTAAGTGGCCTCTGCACCATATAGCGTGTGCCATAATCCTCACACTACCGCTCAACACAGTTGGAGCATCTTCCTCCTCGGTAAGTCAGCTCGACTTGACGTTGTATCGCTCCGTGCTGATCAAACACTATAGGATGGGGCGGCATCTTCGCCGTTATGCTCATGCGCAGGTTCGGTCGCCTGCCCGTCATGTTCTGGTCGCAAGTGCTCGCTATGGGATGGCTCATCGGCTGCACCTTCGCTCCCAACCTCAACACGTTCACGGGTAAGTACCCAAGGCTCCCTTGCTGTTTGTACTTAGCTCATACCCACTTGTAGCCATGAGATGCTTGAATGGTTTCTTTGCGTGCGTCTGCTTTGTATGGTCGGCGGTGTCCCTCCGTTGACCTGCTTCGTACTTCTATAGTACATGTCCTCAAGTCACCGGTTTATATGTGGTCACGGATCTCTTCCCGTTCCACTTGCAGGCCCGGAAGGTGCGTACAACAGTGTGCAACGTAGATTGGCAACAGTTGTCTCAATCAACACATGTCAGCTAAACATCTGGACGATGGGCTTCATCGTCTCGCCCTTCCTCTCTCCATTCATGATGGGATTCATCGTCGCTCGTATTGAGTACGTGGAATTCTTTCCAGTTGGAGAAGGCGCATGTGCTGATCGCTACGCCCACTCTAGCTGGCGGTGGACATATGGCATTGGCTCTATTTACAGTGCCATCGTGGTGGCTTTGATCGCGTTCTTCGGCGAAGAGACGTAGGTCGCCTGACTACCGAATGCTGACTTGACAAGGATACGTACTGATGCTATTCCAGCATGTATGACCGGAAGCTCCCTGACCCTCGCCCTATTCCCCTGCCTGAGAGTCGCATCCGTCGACGCATCGAGACACTCGTGGGTATCACCGGAGCACGCATGGCCAAGTATCGCGATAACTGGCACGACGCCGTCTTCGCGATAATCAACGTCGCGTGGCGGCCGCACCTCCTCGCTGTCCTCCTCTTCGAGGCTATGCTGTTTGGCTTCGGCATTGGTATCAACGTGAGTCAGGCAACTCAGATGCCTCGATTGTTACCGACTCAAGCCTCTCCGCAGACCACGAACGCCGTTTTCCTCGGTACGCCAGAGCCGGCAGGCTATGGATTCAGCCCATTCGGTATTGCTGGTGCCTACGGAACGCCCATCGTGAGTTGCATTCAGACACTGAGCAAGGCCACTGGCTAACCTCGTGCCAGGTTGCCGTCGTCATTGGAGAGCTGCTCGGTCGATACTTCAACGACTGGGTGATGAACTGGTCCATCCGTCGCAACAAGGGTGTGTTCGTCGCAGAAAACCGTCTCTGGTGCGTGCGAGAACGATAGATATTGGATGGTGTTGACTCTTCGGCCTAATAGGACGTGCTACATTGCTGTTCCGTTGTACATTTGTGGTTTCGTCCTCCTTGGCGCATCGTTCCAGAAGCATCTCAGCATCGGCGCGCTCGTCATGGGCTGGGGCATTGCTCAGGTGGCCATCATGATCAACACGGTCGCAATCTGTGAGCTATCATAACTATCAGTGGGCCAGTTCAACCTTATTGACATATTCCCGGCAGACGCATACTGCAACGATTGCTTCCCCCGCATGCAGGGTGAAATTTCCGGACTCATCAACCTCGCACGTACCCTCGGCGGTTTCAGTGTCGCCTACTTCCAGGTCCCATGGGCCTTGAAGAACGGTGCCATCCAGACATTCGGTGTCGAAGCTGCGATTGTCACGGGGCTGTTCTTGCTCGTCGTTCCGATTATTCAGATGAAGGGTGCTTTCTTGCGTGTAAGTCGTTCACTGGTGTGAAATGCCGGGCAAATACTCAAGTCGGTTTTTCTTCCAGGAACGGTTTGGGATGTGAGGTTGCCAGCTTCGACGGCTGGCTTTGTGGATGACTTTACGGTCTCGTCTGATATGCAGGATGGTGCATGTACAATAAGTAGTTGACTGTCGAATCGATGTGCCATGACCCCCAGTACAAGTGCCAGTACGGAGTTAGTTCACCGAGGTCTTCTACAACAGAAATTGCTGACTTATCCTCTACTTCGTACCATCTTCACCGAGGTGTAACATCATCTGGAAGGAGTCGAGACACCTCACGCGCACGCTCTGAAGACTATGTGCGCGCCTCCGGGGAACACATGTCCGAACAAGTCGGACCAGCACTGAGACGGTGATCCACAGTCACACCCTCTTCCTCCTCCTCCTTCCTCTCCGCTGGTCCTTGGACTTCACCTTCCCACAACGTAACGAGCATTCAGCAAAAGCATTCTGCGCTGCGTGAAACATCAAAAGCTGAAGGAGTCATCGTGTCACTCATCGCACACGGCTGGGAGGCCGACTGTTAGGCTGGTTGGAAGAGCGGACTGGAGAAAGGAGTCGAGATGTCTCTGATTAGCGATACCGAGTGAGTACACAACGCTATCACTACTGTTGTCTGTGGTTCCCATTGTCTGTCTTCTAGCTATCTCATACACAGTCTTCGTCTGAACTACCTGCGCAATGTCGACGATCCGTACGGGCCGCGTCTCATCTCCCTCGACCCATCATACCACTCGAACCCTTACATCGACGCCGCGGGACTCGCAGACCCCGAACGATGGCCTGAGTTAGCGATGCCGATTAGCCCTACGCCCAGCGACGACGAGTCCACTCCTGCTGCGCGACGGCGCCACTCAGGCTTCCCTGGGGCAAACCTGAAGTACACCACCACTATTATGGGGCCTTCGCGAACTGGGGCAGTAGGCATGAGAGTCAACGGAAAGCGTGCGTCTATGTCTCGCAACTCGGTGCGCATCTCGTTACCCAAGGACGCAAATGGAGCGGACTCCAAGTCCCTCGCCGGTTCCACCGAGGAAACACCCATCAAGACCGAAGTCATCTCAGCAACGCCTACTTCTCCGTCCAAGCCGGAGGGGCCGAGGTCACCCATCAATGACAGTATGTCTCCCTCGCCCGCTACTTCTCAGCAGAATGGAGATGGGCAGGCGTCTCACAAGCAGGACGGTCCTCCGGTTCCCGCTAAAGGACCACCTCCGTTCATTCCGGTGTTCAACTTCAAGGGTGCGGCGGAGATGGAGGCGCGGCGACGACAGCGGTTGTTGGCCCGCGCCCAGCCTCCAGGATTGGCCCCAAGAGTGCAGATGGTCACGATGAATCTCAACCCCGAGATTTCTTCATCATCCTCGTCCTCGGAGCCTGAGCCAGAGTCTGAGTCTGACGAATTGCCGGAGGAGGAAGATGAAGAGTTCGGCGAGGGGGACGACAGCATGGAGATCAATGACGATGAGTTTGATCCGTGAGTATCGTCCATCAGCATGCTCTACATCTCATACCTACTCCCGATACCTCATTAGTGAATTCGCAGCAAGCAGGGGCCTGGGCATGAACTCGGACAGCGCATCGGAAGGCGCGTCGATGCTATCCGGGATGTCATCCTCCGCTGGCTCGATGATGGCATCGTCCATCCCTCCGAGCAGTAGCGCACGCGTTTCCCGCCTGAGCCCGGTGCGTGAAGGCGGGGAACGACCATCAGTGTCCCCGGAGCGGGATGACGGGCAGATCGACGCGATGTTCGAGATGGTCACCCCTGCGTCTAGCAACGCTGCCAACAGTCAGACTCAACCCGCCGCCGGCCCGTCCGCGAGGAAGCCTCCAAACTCAAGCACATCATCGCTGCCGACCCCCGCAGGCATGTTCGAACGGCGTCCTGTCCCGGCCGCACGACCCGCCAAGTCCGCGCTCACTGAAATGCTGGCGGCGACGTCGTCGTCATCATCATCGTCTAACCCCTTCGCGGAGTTGTACAGCGCGATATCGGGACGCGCGGAGAGCGAGAGCATGATCGTGCGTGTATTCTTCCCTATGGCCCGTGAGCCCGCAAATCGCCCTCTGGAGCTCAGCGTCCGGAAAGACGCAACGGTGGAAGAGGTGCTCGGGTACGCTCTGTGGACCTACTGGGAGGAAGGCTGGCTCCCAAAGCTTGACGAAGGTTTGAGCGGAGAGGAGGATCCCAACTGGGCTATACGATGCTCGGCTGTAGGGTGGATATTGCGCATAGCGGAGGAGGATGGGGAGGTGGACGAAGACTTCCCGCGTGAGTGGTGCGTTCAATCGGGTTGGTCTACCCGTGCTCAGTCACCTCACAGCGCCCGACCGAACGGGCAAGATCTCAAAGTTCAATTTCGACGCCTATGCAGTTTTGGAGGCCACTCCATCACAAAGTCGGTGCCGTTGTACTGACTGTCCTGAGCGCTGATATCTAACAATGCCAATGTGTAGTGCAGCAGAACAGGAACCTCGAGTCGAAGATTCAGCGCCGTATATCGCGCGTTGTTATCAAGAAGAAGTCTACAGGTCTTCTCAACGCGACGGCGTCGACGTCCGCTGCCCTCGTACCTCCCGCAGACACGCTCCTCGGCACCAGTGCGAACCTCCTTGGCTCCCTCGGCTCGTCCTTGGGTATGTTCCCGAGCTCGCTTGGGCCTTCGTCAAGCCATGGTCCAGCGCTCTTCCTGCGGATACGTATCGCGAGCGGCGCAGACGAACCAGGCCACGTCTCGACCACTATTCAGGCGTTCGTCTTCCTCGCTTCCGCCGGGCGAAGGGACATGCTGACATTCATGCTATCCACACAGCTCTGGTGGTATGTACATGGCCGAGGTGCTGGAAGCTGTGTGCCAGAAGCGCAAGCTCAGCGGCCCTAAGGACTACGCTCTTGTCGTCGAGGTCAGCCCCGAGGTCAAGATCAACATACCCCTCGATCGAACCGTACGAAGTCTGCAAGGAAAGCGGGAGCTCATCCTCATCAAGAAGAACATGCTCCGCGAGTATGGTGTGGAGGTCCGGGAGAGGAAGGGCGGCACGACCGACCCCAATGGTACGCCATCGTTTCGTCTATGCTCGGTCGAGTGTGGCCTCTGACTTCCCTTCCCCGTAGCCTCGATCTTTACCACCGACATCCAGACGCAGGAACAGAACCTGAGCCAAATGTTCGACTTCATGAACGCGTACAGGAAGTACACCGTATACCGCAAGATGCCTATGATGGTCACCCGCAGCGCCCGCATGCTCACCATCGACGGAGGCTACATTCATGTTCGTCTCGTGTTACATCACGCACTACGAGGGCACGAGAAGAGCTGATTGTACCATACAGATCATACCCACGGTCACCAAGGCGAAGCACGTCTTCGACAGTGGCAAGACCTCTTCCTATCATCTCAAGAGTGTCGTGGCGTGCCAGCAGTCAAGCAAGAACAGTGCCACGTTTAAGCTCGTCGTGCACAGCGGCGCTGACCGCAACAAGCGGTATGAGTTTGAAGCTGAGAATCCCAAGCTCGCCAGTACGTGCATCCCATTCTGCCTTCCTTCGACAAATTACTTACGGATACCTGTAGGTGAGATCGTGTCGACCATCCGGACACTCAAGTCGGCAATGGAGAAGCCAGGTGGCGGGCGAACATCGCGGAGGAATACGCGGATAGGGACGGCAACCCGCCCGATGGGCGTATGATATTTGGGTTTAATAACTTATATATGGAGCACGTTGGAACTCTCTTGTAGCATTCATGCCTGTATCATTATGCTCCACTCATATATGTACCGTTTGAGAGCGTCCTGGTCATCAAATTAACATGACGTACACGGAGGTACATGGGCGGACCACTCGTCTGGATGCGGTCATGTAAGCGCCGACACTACGGCAGTGTAACGCTGGATGTCGTCCTCAACCAAAAGCGAGTTGTTGTCGGTCGTCCACGACCATAAGACCTGACGACCAGAACACCCCTGCCAACGACCATGTCGGAGCGTCGACGACCGAACCGGCCCACAGCGTTTGCAGTAAGCTTTGGGCCCGACGACGTTCCCGTTCACGATCCGGGCAGCGTGGCACTCTCGCAACGACCTACTCCTTCGCAATCAGGTGCTACTTCCTCCTCAAACAAACGCAAACAGTTGTACTACGCTTCAGAGCCTGCTCAGGTGAGTATCTGTGCTTCGACTCGCCGTGCGGATGATGCTGAAGATGTTTTCCTCCCCAAGCCCAAGCGTGGACGCAGGTCGGATTATTGGCCAAAACGTGGCCCTCCTCCTCCTAGTATGGTCCTCCCGTCTGCATTGTGACGGAAGCTTACCAGATTTGCAGAACACGCACTCAGCATAACCGGAAACGAAGGGAAGGAAGGTATCGCAGTCGTACCAGGAGAGGACCCCGAAGAACGACTCGACACAGCGGACGGCGAGCCCGTCCGTATCTTGAATGGATTCGCTATATATAACCCCTCACAGGGCTTTGAGCTAGTCTCCTTGAGCTGCCTGAACGATGGCTCGAAACAGGTAGACTTTGAAGCCATTGGCTACGTCTCGCCCGCCTTCGTGAACGAAGAAGACGCCGATCAAGATGACGACGACGACGACGACAACCGGGACCTACACTCACGATGGCGCACGACAAGACTCGAATGTTATTCGATTGATTATACCCGTTTTCACGAGTGAGTGCCATCCTTCAAGGCACCACGGCTGCTGACCTGGTGCATTAGACCGTTATATGTACAGACGCGATATGCGTGGTACATCCTCAAGTCGCCAGACGTAGCCTACGCAGCGACGCACGCGGAGTTCTATCGCCCTCATCGCATCGCGCAGATAATTATCTCTGCTGCAATGGAGGGTGAGATATCGACATTCGACGAGTTCGAAGAGCAGTACGTGGATACCTGGGATGATCTCCTGGAAGCTCGTCTTCGGCCACAGGATTTATGTGAAGCAGTACGTATTTGGGCATTCCCGCTGACAATTTGACCAGTCGCTCACTCGCGCAGGTTCCTCTCATCCAATCCATAGTTGGAGATGACGCTACACTACAACAACGCGCTGTTGCGTCGCGACCATTTGTGCAAGCGATTTACGCTCTCGCAAAGAACAGCTCCTCAGGCTCTCCCTATATCGACCGTCCCCTGGTCCCCGCGGACAGAGAACGCAACGCGGGCCGACCCAAACTGAAAGAAGGCGTCACACTGGGCAACCTTGACCTTGCGGTCTTGCGTCCGGAGAACCAGAACCCGACGCACGTCACGCCACTCCTCGACAACCTCGCGCGAGGGCTCTTTCATGAGCGTCTCTACGTTGTTGGGCCACGCACCAAACGGCCAAACAGACGAGAGATGGAGAAGCATCAAAAAGAAATCCGCGATCATGTGTGCAAGCTACTCTATCGCAACCTGGAGGAACTCCCCCGCATTTCGTTTCCGGCAAATGCGCGCCTTCACGACGAGTACTGGAAGGCCGTATGTATAAGGGAAGAGGTGTACCAGGTGCGACTTTCCGGTTCGCATGGTTTGGACAACACTACTGAAGGATATACACATCCAGGTTGGGGATTGCGTTGTCGTTCCACGAGGAAACTGGAACGGAACCCAAGGCGGTGACCTTCCGCGAGACCTTTCTGTTTCTGAGGTACCCGAGTATACTACCCTGGCTGATTACTTCTGGTATGTTCCTGCCAATACTTCATGCGTGCGGACGATATTCATGGTCTACAGGTTGGGGAAGATTATCTATATTGACCAACGACTCAAGACGCTGCACGTACAGTGGTTCGAGCACTCCTCTAAGACGTACCTCGGAAAGATATCGGACCCCCAAGAATTGTTCCTATGCCCGCTGTGCGGTACTATTGATCTCAAGGTCGTCCCAGTGCTGGGAAAGCTTACCGTCCACAATCCTCGTCCGCCCCGGGAACTAGCCCCCCTCGAGTTTTTCTACCAGTGCGTCTCACTTCTCTACCAAAGCGTTTGACTTCCACGCGCTGATACTTTATCAGGTTTGTGTATAATCAAGCCGACGGCTCCTTTACCGACTCGGATGAAGACTCCACGTCTGATATCACGACCCTCGGTCCACCCGACAATTGTCAAGTTTGCCTCGCGGCTGCTGAGCAACGTCATGAGACCGCGCCTTCCCTCTCACGAGATGAGCTGACATACCTCGGTCAGACCTATCACGCCGATGACTACGCCCTCGTCCGCGCCACGGAAGGTCCCGCGAAGGTGGGCCAGATTATCTCGTTCCACGACAAGAGGACATCGTCCCCTACTGTGACCCTCCGATTGTTGGGACGTATTGTGGACTTGGCGTCGAGCATGGCAGAAGGGTCGTTGCTTCTCCTCCACGAGGTAAGTGCCACTCTCGAGTGACGACTGTTCAATTGACTGATACCACTGCAGAGGGAGCTCTTCATGACAGATGCACCGCCAATCGTCGTGAAGGCCGAAGACCTGCTGAAGCGCTGCACCGTACTGCATCCCAAGTCCACCCCCGACATGGGCCTTGACCAGTGGCTC
>ML211054.1:0-85876 GCA_004369055.1 Polyporus arcularius HHB13444 | reverse complement strand
GCCCCCGCACCGTCCTTCGCCGGGCGCTCGCAGCAACCACCTTCGACGTCGCCGCCGAAACCCATTCCTCCGCCAATACCATTGCGTGCGCGCTTGCCTCCCTCGCTCTTGTCTAGGAATCCGGGCACGCCTAGTACTCCTGACTCATGCAGGTCGACCACGACTTCGCCAGCGTCCAGCGCGTCGCCCTCAACGCCGGAGGGCTACGTGGATTACTCCGCATCAGTATTCCCCCATTTGTCTGCAGCGTCTGCAAGTCTGGACGCGCGGGCGCTAATGTGGCCGCAACATCTTCTTCTCTCTGTCGTCCCAACTGGCCAGTTCTGCCCAACTGCAGTACTGCACATCTCTATGAGCCTCCTAGAAACGTTCCATACTACTCCGATGTACTCGTGCGCAATCGCTGATTGTCAACCCACCGCTCGACGTCGACACCTCTCGAGGCCAATTCCGAGTGAGTCGGATATGCGATGCTGCAGCGATAGCGGTAGTTACGGAAACACGAAAGTTCCAAGGTCACTTCGAGTCTTCCGTGAAGCGAAGCCCGACGTGTACTTACTAGGGACATCGCCGAGTGGTGCAGAACGTCTTCTTCGATGACTCCCTCGCCGAACTGCCAGCGAACGAATGTACGCATAAGGAGACAGTACAGCCACCCAGCGAGTCGAAGTAACCTCTAAGCGCTTATGAATGCTTCCCGCCTCCCATGCTTGCTCGGGTTTACTCACCGGTGGTCGGTATGTGTCAAAATTCGTTGAACGATGAACTTCGGGATATCGTGCAGGTTGTAAGCTCGCAGCAGGATGGGACGTGTAGGCCTGGTACCCGGTACCTAATATAAGGGCGGACCACTGGCAGACAAGGCACCATACATCATCAGGTTTCGAACCCTTTCCATGCAGGTACTTCTAAGTAGAGTACACATCCTCACGCCCCGCACCCTTGTCTTCTTGTCTGTGTTCCTTGTCCTCTTGTCCGTTTATCGCGAAGTCGGTTTCCTGTTCGACCGCCGTCGACACGTTGAGTCTGATCGCCCGCAGAGGGTAGGTGTCCGCTCTTCGGTTGGAACCCGAAACTGGAAAACTGTTGCCAACGCTTTCTCCAGCGCTCGGCGCGCTCGAGCGACTCCGGTGCGCCCATCCAAGGGCAACCCGGACCGTGATGAGAGACAGAGATATACCCGCCACGAAAGGCATGCACGCATTCGCAAAGGCGCTGATCCCCGAGCCTGCTTGGAACTCCACGAAGAAGAAGATGGTCCAGGCACTGTAGCGGGAATCGTCAGACGGTGCAGGATCGAGGGAACATGACCATCAGACTTACGCGTAGAGCGCCGCACTCTCAACGAAGATGCTCATGGCTTTCTGTGCTCTAGTGATGAGAGAATGTAATAACTCAGATGACAGATACTGGGTCTTACGATGATACTCCGTGCCCCGGAGCCATGGACGATATGTCCGTTCATCCTACGGTTTGCCGCTACTAGGCGATAGACAATCATACCTGGCCACGCAATCAAGGTCTATTGTCCGTCGAAGACGTATAGGTACCTACCAGTGCAATAGATGTTTGTACTGGAGGAGGCTGTCAGATCAAGTCGTTCAGGCCCCACTATCAGGCGACGTACCTCAGGGTCAGAACACAGCCCCCTGTTATGAAGTGCGAGAGAGCCGCTGCTCGTTGTGGGGTCAACGCGGAGTAGAGGTACGTGATGGCGATGCTAGCAGCTAAAGAGAGTAACATGAGATATACATCCTGACGAGAAGAATCGTGAGTAAGTCTTACCGGTCAATGCAGTGGTGGTTATCAGAGGCAGAACCACGACCCAGTGTCTCCTGTTCCAGATGATCCATGTCCGGTAGATCTTACGGATATAACCACACACGTGTCATCGGTGGGTCATCTCTGCATTCCATGCGGCGCACTTACCAGCATCAAGTCGCAGACGAGGACTGCTACCACGGTCAATGCGTTCAAGGCGATAGCCGTCGGCTGTGAGAAGTCCGAGTAGTAGGCAGTCGGGTTTGAGCCGGTCTCAAAACCGAAGAACGCATTGAAGAGCCGCGCAACGGTGACAATCCAGTCCTACGAGAATAAGGCGCATTCATCAGACAAATCTTCAAGAATGAATGAATCTGACGCACCGCACTAATCACGAGCAACAATATAATGGTTGCTATGAAGAGCGGAGAGGTCCAAGGTCCAGCAAAGCGGAACCTAGACTTCAGAGTGGCTGAAGTCGGCGCATGCACAGCGGACTCCTCCCTATGCCTCCGGACAGTGATAGCGAGAGACGTCACGGCCAGCACGAAGAAAATGCCGTAGAGCGCGCTAGAGAAGCATATGGTCGCAAGGTTTGCCTGGAGGACTGTTACTGGCGCCATGGGGGGAGGTACAACCCGGGTGTGAGCAGGAGGATGCTCTGCACGCACGGAAGGAAGGGCGAAAGGAGGCACAGACGCTACTCACAGGGACGTCGGCCCCGGCTTATGTGGGTTCTCCAGCAAACGCCCTGGTCTTCGACGTTCACGGCATCGGCGTCACACGTCGTTCTGCGACCTTGTAGCCCTGTTCCAGCGGCGGTTTGATGTCCTAATTTTGTGATGAAAAGCGGCAGCGTATCGGGCGGTGGAACCGCCAATTGCAAACCCCCGAAAGTCTTATTGCTTGAGCGCTTATTTGTCTTGTTTGGCCAGATGGGACGAATAAGACTTTCCGGGTTCTACTGATGTGCCCGAGTTCGATTCTCTATCAGAATGTACGTGACAAGAGCAACCAATGTCCGCACCATCGTGGTAGAAGCCAGATCAACCTTACTCCAGCATGCCATCTGCCTCAAGTGTCCGGTACGAGTCGAAACTGGCGGTGAAGCAAATCTTCAAGTTTGGTATTTTCGTAGTACCTCTGTGAGATAAACAGTGGGCGTCAGCACTGTGACATTGGACTGCTGAGTTCTGTCAGTGTCAATGCGGACAGGTGCCGGCAAGCGTAGTACTACACTGACATGAGCGTGGGTGTTCGTGTGCGCCACTGTACGGCCAATAATCAGGATAGATGGGGGGGCGGAATACCTAAAAAATCAGCGAGCTCCAGCATGAGTACGCGCCTCTATGTAACCAGCCGGGCACAGTTTGATAGCTAGATCGAGCTGGATAGAGCACACTTGATTCTTCACGATGGCGTCTCTGAGCATGTGCGCCTCGCAACTTCCTGCAGCCGACAGTGAGCGAGCATACCGTGCAGTCTCCACAAACGAGTTTACTCACGACGTGCTGCGCGTGGTCTTAGTCTGCGAAGCTTCTGCGACGAGCGCGGGCAACACGCAGCTGTTCCCATCAACTACTTTTCCTCCAGTTGACGCTCAATTGTGCCGCGCGGTATGAGCGAGCACGCGGGTCGCGCCAGAACGCCAACAACAGACGGATGTGAAAGAATCCAGAAGGAATCTATTGCTCCTGCTGTATCTCCAGGGTGCCTTCGTAGCGGCGTCGTATACAACAGATGCTCCGGGGGTCCGCCCAGGATCATCACCTGAGTCCCGCGCTCATGCATACGAGCGCACCTTCGAAAACCAGAATGGTCGCTCGTTCTTGAGCGCGAGGGGCGTCGCTTCGCCCGTTGCGATGTGGACGGAGTCGTAACCCCGAAAATCGAGCCGGTTCCACCGGCCAAGGGGACGTGAACGCAGTTCCAAAACCATTTGGAACGAATAGCGGGTTGCGTCCGTACCAGGATCCAGGAGGTCATCGATGTGCACTTCCGTTCCGTCTAGATACCAGTTGCCAACAAAAAGACCCTGCGAGCAATAAGTGTCATGCCGTATGTGTGTACATTGGATGACTTACCTTCATGCGTAGGGTGGGCTTCAATACCGGAATGACGTGTGAGGGAGAGAGCTCCTCGTTAGCGAGGAGCGAAATCACTTGGCCATCCGGATAGAATCTTCTGCAGGTCTTCCGGTAAGCATTCTTCCATGGTCAACGTACAGTGATGCACTTACAGATATCTGTAATATGTGATAAGGTGACTGTACTATAGCCAACAGGTTGATTAGCACAGCTCCGCCAGCTTCGATCGCAAGGGTCAGCACGCACATTCACCCAGACGTTCTCTCCAACGCCGTTCCGCCTATACATGATGCGATGTTCCTTGTCAGCGGACACGTAGTGTTGATACCAGGGTACGTACATATAATGGCAGACAGCGATATAGACTCCGTCGTAACGCACGCGAGGATGCTCGATATAGAGTCGTCGATAATCCATCATGTACTTCAAGACCAACGCTTCGAAGTCTTCATCATTCGGGACCTGGGGTGGCTGATATATTGTCTTCGCAATTGGTCTGGAGTCATATGTTTCAGCTACTTTGATATCTTCGATTGAATGGAGACAACTCGCCTCCACAACGAAGCATCTAGAGTGAGGACACGAGCCTTCCGGTTGACTCTCGCAAACCGTTCGACGGAGGTATGATCGAGTCGCCTGAGAACGAGCAACAACATCTCGTCGGGCATAGTTTTGATCGGTATACCCTCCTGCTCATTCGCAGGTTCGAAGCTCAGACCATCTGACCATGACGCGACCAGCCTCGCAAGCATCCCCGTCACGAACCCGTCTCCTTGTGCATTAGCGACCGGAATGCGCGCTGGACCCAAAGCTAAGCCCTCTAGCTCGTGAGCGACATGGCCCGTCGCGCTCTCGCTCGACGCGGTCTTGTGGTGGTGCACCTTGTGCGCAGGAGCCGGAGCCGTAGTCGCCCTTCTCTGCTGCTCATCCTCCATCAGGTGGTAAGCGCGGTCGACGTTAGGGTCCATCCTAAAAGCCGTCCGATATAACCGCAGAGCATCGTCAAGTTCACTCCGCTGCTCATGAAGGATGGCCTTGCGGTACACATCCACGGCGCGCTGGAGAGCAGGGCCCATGGGCGCGGGAGTTACGCGCGGCGCGGGTTTACGGGCAGCTGGCGGAGGAGAGGAAGCGTCATGAGAGCCCCGTTGCTGACTTGAATGAGAATGAGGGTGAGGGTGAGGGTGTGCTGGTACGTCGGCGGACGTCGAGGCAGAACGAGCAGAGCCAGCTACTTCCTCACTCGCGGGGACCTTCTTCTTCGCCCGCAGCTCCTCAAGCCATTGCTGTCTAAACCGCGCGAGCTCGTCGGAATCTCCTGTGACGGCAGTGGTGGCCGCAGGCATAACCGTATGAGATGGTGGTAGGTGTCAAGCGTTGGAGCTTTGTAAGGCAGGCCCTGATAACTTCAGATCTGCATCATATGTAAGTACCGTTTCTTACCTGGGTTGATACTTAACAGCCAAGTAAGCGTTTCTTTATGTCGTTTATTACAGCCGATCAGGTAGACACACTATTGATGATACGTGTCCCTTATACCAGTTCCGCCACTTTCGTCTCGACCCACCGACGACGCCCACTCCTCATCTACAACCCTTCAACCTGCCTTGGCTCGTATCAGATTCACATTTCGGTCACAATGGACAGCAACAAGGATGAGGCACTTAAGTGCCTCGGCATTGCTCAAAAGCACCGTAACGCCGGCAACTACGCCTCGGCCAAGCGGTTCTGCCAGAAATCCCTCACACTCTTCTCCACCGCTGAGGCCGTTAAGCTCCTGGAGGTTATTGAGGTGGAAGCGAGCGAATCAACCACGGAGGCGTCGTCGTCGCAAGCAGGATCAAGTGCTGGACCCAGCGCTAGCTCGTCAGCAGCCGAGACGCATCCTTCCGCGGCGGGCGCACGACAAAGGCACCATGCAGCAGAGTCCTCGAAGGCAGAAGGGAAGGCAACCGCGAACGGGAATGCTACGCATGGCCCTCCGAAGAAGAGCTATACGCCAGAGAACCTTGCCGTCGTGAACAGGGTGCGGGCTTGTAAGGTCACGGAGTACTACGAGATCCTCTCGCTCAAGCGCGATTGCGATGAGGCAGAGATCAAGAAAGCCTACCGTAAGGTACGCACTACACTGTATTGTCAAAAAGCCTCTTCTAGAGCGGACGTTATGACTACAGCTTGCTCTCGCGCTGCATCCGGACAAGAATGGTGCCCCCGGCGCCGACGAGGCGTTCAAGTGTGAGTTCCGACATGCATCATTGGCGGCTGCATGTGTAACTGAACAATTCCGTGTCAAGTGGTGTCGAAGGCTTTCCAGGTCCTGTCAGGTGAGTTGCCTTGATGATTACCATGGTCCTCCATTCCTCATGTGCTCGAACAGACCCGCAAAAGCGAGCAATATACGACGAGCATGGCTCAGATCCTGAGTCGCGGTTCAGCGCAGCATCGTCGTCAAGACCGTCTGCGTCATTTGCCCGGGGCGGATACGGTGGAGGCGGCGGGTTTGACGGCGAGATCAGCCCCGAAGAGCTGTTCAACATGTTCTTCGGCGGTGGCATGCAGATGAACGGCGGTGGATTTGGCGGTGGTCCCTTCGGTGGCCCGAGTGAGTTCTCAATGTCTAGTACCCCGTCAATTGCTCATTTCCATACAGTGTTCTCCGCGACCTTTGGTCCTGATGGGTTCCGTACGACTCGCGTACGCACCAATGCTCGCCGGCAAGAGCAGGCAGCCCCTGCGGAGCCACGGTCAATATGGATGCAGCTTTTACCTCTCTTCGTCCTCTTCGCGTTCTCCCTCCTCAACGCCCTCCCCGCTCTCTTTTCCACGCCCCCTACCCCCGATCCCCGCTTCTCCTTCGCGCCATCTGCACGCTACAATGTCGAGCGCACGACTGGCGGTCTCAACGTCAAGTATCATGTCAACGCTGCGGAGTTCTCCGGCCATCCGATAGCTGCTGAACTCGCGCGCAACGAGAACAAACCCGGACCGCAGTTACGCAAGTTCGAAGGCAACATCGAGCGTGTCTACACGCAAGATCTGTATGCCCAGTGTCAGCGGGGTTTGGACCGGAAACAACGTCGGGAGGATCAGGAGATTGGGATCTTTGGATTTTGGGCAGATTGGGACAAAGTGAAGAAGATCCGCGAAGAGCCTATCGAGAGCTGCGACAAGCTACGACAAATGGGACTTTTGAAGTAGAGCATGCTGCTCGCGGTCTTCTGGACAATCGCATACTATGTAACTTATGATATGCTTACACGGATCAGATCTGCTTTGAGAGAATCGATCGTCAATAGTACCGTCGCATGTACGCTCCGTGGAAGACATTTGTGAGAGGGCAACAGCTACGTGATGGGCATTGAGAGGTAGTCCCTCGGCGTCGATGTACTGTTAAGCGATACCAGGTCCACGACACCAGAGACCGACAAGCACTGCGCTTATGCCTTCTTCTTCTTGTCCGTGTATGCCTTCAATCTGCATGTCTATGTCAGGATCTTTCTGACATAAACACCCGTGAAACTGTGAACTCACCGTTGATAGTCCCTATCGATCTTGGCCTTCGTATCCTTCTCGCTGCTCCCGCCAGCACCAGCACCCCCACCACCACCACCACCACCCTTCTTCTTCTCCTTCCTCGCCTTCCTCTTCTCTTCCTTCTCCGCTTCCTCGCTCATGGCCAGCAAGTCCTTGATCGAGGGCAGCGCAGAGGACGCCAGCGGTTGCAAGCGCATCGGCCGCTCCTCCGCCTCCTCGTCCATCTCGCCGTCCTCCAGGTGGGACGGAGGCCCGTGCCTCTGCGGCGACACCGATCGTGTGGCAGACTTGCTGTCGCGTGTGAGGGCTGCAGGCGGAGGCGGCGTGGGTTCACGCTCATCGTCGGACGTGGCTAACCATTTGCCGGGCCGTGGTGCTTCGCCGTCGCGTAGTACACCTTCATCTTCCTGTGGTCGTGGGTTGGGACCTTCGTCTTCACTGCCCTCATCGTCGTCTCCAAGGTCAATGCCGGTGTACTCGCCAGCACCGGCGAAGATGTCGAAGTCCTCGTCCACTGGCTCTGGTTCAGGAATTGGAGTAGCAGTCGGTTTCGTAGTCGACGGGCCCGCAACAGGCACATTCTCTGCGACGTCTCCCGACGAAGTCGCGGATGCCTGACCTTCCTGAACCTGCTCGGAGGGTACCGATGCTGGTGTTGGCGCTGGGGTAGCATCGGCGGCGACCTTTCGTTTCTTCTTCCGCTCGACATTCTCCTCCAGCTCGCCCGCCTTCACCTTCTTCTTCCGTTTCACCTTCCCATCCGCGCCCTTCTCCGCACCGCTCCCAACCGGCTTGAACCCGATCGGCTTGAATTTGCCCGCTTTCTTCGCCTCCTCCAGGGCCTTGTCCGCCGCTGCAGCCGCAGCCGTGGCCGCAGAAGGCACACCAGCACCACGCTTGCTCTTCAGCTCGCTCAGGATCTCCGCCTTCGTGCGCTTCTTCGGCTGCGCGGTCGACTCGAGGAAGGCCTGCTCGAGGGACACGTCCTCCGTCGCGGCGGTCTCTGCGGCGACCCGCGCGCGGTTCTGTTCGAGGAGCGCGAAATCGAGGCCCTTCACGAGCACGGTGTGTTGACTGTCCCCGCCTAGATACTTGCGCTGTTCGTCTACCTGTCATAAAGCCGCATACGGATGCGTGAAGCCGTGCGTGTGAGGGTCAACCCCTGACGAGTCACTCAACAGACGTACAGCTCTGCGATCCTCTTCCTCTGCATGCCGACGCTCGAAGTCCTCAGCTAGTGCCTCGACCTAGTGACGCAAGAGACCGTTCGTTAGCTTGGTTTTTCCTACGGCTCGCAATGCACATGCTGGATGTGTTAGTGGGACCATCCACATCCAAGGCTGCAGCACAAAACCACCCTATGCATACTCACCTGTGCGAAGTCATTATTTACGCCCAGCCTCCGCTCCCCAGCCCGATCCCGGTAGTCCTCTCCCTTGTTCTTCTTGAGTGTCCGCGGCTTGAATGCAGGTTGCGACGCGTCCACGGTCTTCTGCTTCTTCTTTCCTGCAGCTGAGACTGTTGCCAGAAGAGAACCGCGAATATGGCCGGAAGATGTGGCGGGAGAGGTGGCGGACGAGGCTTTGGGAGTTTGCAGGAGCTGTCGGAAGGACGTTTGGTCCATCGTGACTTCGACTAAGAGGCGTCAAGAAGAAAGTCGCGAGGAGTACGTGCGTGGTGCAGCTTGAAGTCGAGGTGCAATGCGTCTGCGATCGCTACCCACCGGCGTCTAGGTTGATATCGGGCACAGGAGGGCGCATGTCGACAAACATACATATCGGCGTCGAGAACATGGTGCACCACTTACAGCTTACAATAGATACTACATAGATGACTTGAGACAGGAATGCATTCACTGGACAGATCCGTTGTGAACAGACGACGCTGCCTCCAGTCCACAAGGTCATTAAGTACACATCCACGAGCGTATCGGGCACACCTACAACTGATGTGGTCTCGCACGGGCATGTGTTGCAATACAGAAGAACCCACGGTGATGTCTCTCAATGCTGGCCGCATTAGCAGGTCCAGAGTCTCCGGGTCGAAAAGGCGCATAAGTGCCGGCAGAGTTATACACGCACTGCTCCGTTGCTCCCGAGGTGAAGGATAGAACTGGACACTAAACCACATGTATTCCTTGCATCTCTAGTCTGTGGCATAGCAAACCGGGGATCTGCTGGATACACCTCCGAGAACGCGCCGGGTCCGGTCCAGGCTAGGGGTCGCGACCTGACGTAGACGCGTGGAGAGGCAACTGCGTTGGCGTTGCATTCGCGCGAGGGAGGATGAGGGAACAGGCAATGGATTTACGTGTTACAGAGCGCTCCAATGTTTACTCCTGCTGCTTGGACCGCTCGAGCTTCAGGTAGAACTCCTCCTGGCGCTGGACTGTACGGAAGAAGACGACGCGAATCAGCGGATGCACGGATGATGACGGAGAGCTTGCACAGATGCGCGGTGGAGGGTCGAGTCGGATGCGCGACGAGGAGGGGATGCTCACCACGCTTGAGGTGCACGCCATACCTATTGCGCGGTGGTGAGCTCGCATGACGCGCGAAGAGAAATGGGGAAGGTACTGACCAGAATGCGTAGCCCGCGGTGGTGCCGAGGCCGAGGGCAGTGGTGAGGTCAAGCCAGAAGCGCTTCCTGAGCTTTCCGGTGATGGGTGCGATGGACATCGTGGTCGTTGTGTTAGAGGACGTCGACGGCGGCGAGGACGAGGGCAAAGTCGGGAGGAAGGAGGCGCTGGCGCTGGGCCGGGGATATGGGCGGTGGCACGGGCCAAACACGCGTCAACAGCGAGGCGGGCTGGATGCGCGTCCTGGCAGTGCGCTCCCTTACTCTCGATCTCTAGCACGCGGTCAACGTCGTCCTCGTCGTCCCTCTCCTTCTCCTCAACATCCTAGTCGGTCTGCATCCCCAGCCCCCCGCCTCCCAGCCACGCCGACGCCCGAGCTTCCCCGCACCCCCATCGCACCCCCTTCCAAGCCTCGATAATGGATCAGGACGCGTCTAGTTCCGGTGGTTGGCGGTTCGCACAATGCTTCGGCGACAAGGGCGACGTCGAGGACATCACAGAGGGTACGTCGTCCATCTCCGGAGCCACTCCGTCCGTCTGTCATCCCCAGCGTCTCACCTCGTAGCGTCGTCAGCCGACATCATCTCCACCGTCGAGTTCGACTCCACAGGCAACTATCTTGCGACAGGAGACAAGGGCGGCCGGGTGGTCCTGTTCGAGCGCAATGAGATGGTGCGTCGCCTCGTCGCTGCCGCGTGATTGATGCGCCCTGCCCGCCAGCCACCGCTTACACCCGCACCGCCTGCAGAAAAAGACCTGCGAGTACAAGTTCTACACCGAGTTCCAGTCGCACGAACCAGAGTTCGACTACCTCAAGTCTCTCGAGATTGAGGAGAAGATCAACAAGATCAAGTGGTGCAAACGACAGAATTCCGCACACTTCCTGCTATCGACCAACGGTGCGTACCGCCCCCTTGTGACCCTATTCCTTCTGTCCAACCCCGCCCATTGCAGACAAGACGATCAAGCTATGGAAGGTGTTCGAAAAGCAGCTGCGGGTCGTCTCGGAGAGCAATCTCATTGATGGCCAGAGATCATTACCCTCCCCCGGGGCCACACAACATCTCAGATTGCCCAGGATGACGCAACAAGACAACATCATTGCTGCGGTACCGCGCAAGGTCTACTCGAACGCCCATGCATACCACATCCACTCTATATCCGTGAACTCTGACCAGGAGACATACATTTCCGCGGATGACCTGCGGATAAACCTTTGGAACCTCGATATCAGCGACCGTAGCTTCAACATCGTCGACATCAAGCCTGCCAACATGGAGGAGCTTACGGAGGTCATCACTGCTGCCGAGTTCCACCCTGTACACTGCAATCTCTTCATGTACAGCAGTTCGAAGAGCAACATCAAACTAGCTGACATGAGGGATTCTGCGCTGTGTGACAGACATGCGAAGAGTAAGTACCTCTCCAAATCGCAAACCTCTCCCATCCGTATACCTCTCCGATCCACGTACCCCCGCGATCCGTCTTCTAGCGTAGTGCTGACTCCTGACATGCAGTGTTCGAGGAGGAGGAAGATCCAACGAACCGCTCGTTCTTCTCTGAGATCATCTCGTCCATCTCCGACGTCAAGTTCAGCCATGACGGCCGATACATCCTCTCGCGCGACTACCTCAACCTCAAGATCTGGGACATCAACATGGAGAACCGACCGCTGAAGACAATTCCGATCCACGACCACCTTCGCGGGAAGCTCTGCGACCTTTACGAGAACGATTGCATCTTCGACAAGTTTGAATGCATATGGAGTGGTGATGACAAGTGAGTGCCGTACGCTCTCGCGTCTCGCCTTATCTCCCCGGACCTTTGATCGGATGGCTGACGGCTGTCGCTCCTTCGCGCTACAGGAACGTTCTTACCGGGTCGTACCACAACTATTTCCGCATATACGATGTTGAAACGCTCAACGACGTCGTATTGCAAGCCGATAAGTCCGCGTTCAAGGCGAAGAAGATCGGCGGGCCTTTGCCGGGGAACAAGACGGGTATGAAGAATGGCATGCGACCTGGCGGAATGCGGGAGAATATGGCGGTCGAGACCCTGGACTTCAACAAGAAGATCCTGCATGCCAGCTGGCATCCCCGGGAGAGTACCATCGCTATCGCCGCGACGAACAACCTGTTCCTATACAGTTCGGCATGAGCGTGGACTCTCGTTGCACCTCACCATCCTGCGTACGCCCCGGTCACCTCGCTCCTCTCCATCCGCCGATCCCCCTTTCCTCTATTCGATGTTCCTACTGCTGCACACCACCTCCATGTCCATGCTGCACGACATGCACTGTCGTCCCCGGCGGAGCCGAGACCGACGATTCGAGACATACAGACGAACATTACATCCTTCCCTCCGTCCCTGCACCCCGCCTCATACACCCTGCCTCCTCCACTCGCCCTCATCTACTATATATGCGCGCTGCAGCGTTGTTCCTCGCCGCCCGGCGTGCCGGGCGGCTTGCATCCGTACTACCTCACCCTCGCATAATCCGCTTCGCCGCCACTGTCCCTGACTCCGTCATCCGTCATTCGCACGTATCACGTACTTATTGGACCTCTCTAGCGTACTGCGTACCGTACACTGCACCTCTTCCCTTTCCTCCTCTTTCATGACCATGCATCCGCACGTGCACATATGTCTCCATGTCTCGTCCTCGTCTCCTTGTGTCTCTGGCTCGATCCGCGGTCGGCTTTGCGTCTCGTCGGTGCCCTTCCCGTCATCGTGTCCCCTGTCTGTATCATCCCCTCACCCTTCACCCTCCTCTGAGTTTTACGTCGCGCTCCGTGTCCGCGCCCGTTACATATCCCGTGTTCCGTACATACAATCAAAGACGACGGGGGTGGCAGTATTCAAGTAGAAGAGAAGAGAAGAATGTATATTTGAAGGAAGTCTCAAGCTTGTCGGTTGTGGGCGTGGGGTTGTTTGTGACACCAACCCTCGCTAGCCTGAGTGCTTGGCAACTTAGACTGTCAGTCGAAGTACGCCGAGTCAAACCTCTGATGCTCATAGTACTACAATGTGACGACATACGACGAATCACCCGACTTAACAAACTATCGTACACATGGCCACTGTGTTGGGCTCGACTCATGCCTTCGCGAACCAAGCATCCGCCGTCTCCAGGACCACGTTGTCTGCCCCAACACGTCTCTTCCTCGCCTCCACAGCGTCCCGGTCAATGAACAGAGCGAACCCCTGAACACGCCCCTCGTCCACGACAAACTCTACCCATCCATCCGACGTACTCGTTTCGGCCGTCTCGAACGCGCTCGTGTTCCTCCCAAATCCGTGCGGGAAGAGCGCCGTGAACGTGATGTTGAAGACGTCTCCCGAGAAATGCTGCAGACGGATGTGCGTCGCCCAGATGCTGTTGAAGGCACTGTACAGACTGTGGTTCGCACTTGACGGGGAGTCCAGGGAGGCAAAGTCAGCGAGCACATTCTTGCAGTCGCTGCTTGGGCTGAGAGGGGAGCAGAGGGAGATTTGGTTGTATCCCGGCGCACGGTACGCCCCGGTGTATGCCTCCATGCTGAGGGAGGGCGAGCGGACGTTCACTACTCTTTCCGTGCGACGCCTGTCTGGGGATGTGCTGCGAGGATGGTCAGCATACATCAAGTGAGCCAGACGCATTGGAAGCGTACCTAGTCGAAACCAATGGGACGGACACTGCACCAAGCACATCATTCAACACACGCAGCACGATTGCTTGCAGGTAGGTTGCCTTCTCATCCGCGTTGGCCAGGATGACGACGCCAATGTCATGCTCGGGCACGAACCCCGTCAGGATCGAATGGCCAGGAATTGCGCCACCATGGTAGACGGTCTGTGATGGTAGAATCAGTACTCAGACACACAGGAAGAGGGAAGACTGACGTTGATACCACCATAGCTCCCTACGAACCACCCCATCCCATAGCCAACGATACCCTCACCGGGCTTCGGACGTCCAGAAGACACCCAATGCGCAGTCGTCACAGCCTCATACACGCTCTCAGGGAAGATAGTCTGTCCCGACAGGGGATCGACGCCCTTGTTGAGCCACACAGCGAGCCACTTGACCAGGTCCTCCGCACTGGAAATGACGCCTCCAGGACCTCCCTTCAGCACTGTCATCTCGTCGTCGAACCAGAACGGGATCAGCCGGCCGTCCTTCGTCCACCTCTCCGTCAGCTTGCCGGACCGCTGCGCCTCCGACGGCCAGAACGTCGTAGAGGACATCCTGAGAGGCCGGAAAATCCGCTCGGTGACGAAGTCGGCGTACGAGCCGTTGGTATAACGAGAGACTAGGTGCGCCCCGAGCATGAACATCTATAACCGAAGTATATAAGCCGCCGCTTTCCTTGAATCAATATTTGAGTAGGGACCGGCCGTACCTGGTTGTTATATGACCATTGCTCTCGGAGCTCGTATCCGGTGCGCAGAGTTTTCATTCTGCGAATGACGGCCTCTGGCGTATCGCCCGGCGCGTATGCGTAGTCGTGTCGAGGCAGCCCCGAGACGTGCCCCAAAATGTCCTCGATCCTAGCCTTGTCAGTAGCCCAAGAGTCTCCGCCAATCGCGTGAAGGCCCCACCCGAGCTCCTCGGGCAGGAGATCCTTGACCCTCGTCTCGTAGTCGAAGCGTGCCAACTGAGCCGGCAAAGGCGTCACGTTGCGCCCATGAGCGAAGTCGTCCATCAGGATCCCAAGGGATGTCGCTAAGAAGGCTTTGGAGCACGACGCAATGCCGAATAGAGACTGCATCGTATCACAACTCAAGTCAGGCTCGGGTAGACGCATACTACATAGCCATAGTAAGTGACTTAATGCGCACGTCTGGACTGAGGTCATGTCCGTCGCCGTCTTCGGTCTTCCTGCCCCAGGAGCCCAATTGCACGATTGGCTCCTTATCTTTCCCCAGGCGTACTACTCCCAGGGAGATTCCGGGGATGGATCCGTTGCGCATGACCTCCTCGATGAACCCAATGAAATCCGGCGAGCCAAGGTGGGTCTCAGCAGGCCCCCATCCTGATCCCGGGTCTGGATGTTGCACTATTAGAGGCGCTTGGCCAGCATTGGTCGTGATAGCTGCCGCACAAGCGAGCAAAGCATAGATGAGCATCCTGGGTTTGTCCTGGGTATCGTCAAGGTCTTGAGAGGACAGCGTCCGCTTCTGTTAATACCAAGAGTATAGTGTGGCGGTGCTACTAGGTACAATGCTTTCGTCACTGCTTGCTCCACCCTCTCCTCATGTAGATCATCAACTCATAGCACCGACCCTTTCGTGAGTGCAGCTGGGGAGCATTATAACCTCTCGCTGACATGCGCATGGAGGAGGATGTCCACTATCAAACGTTCACCCAAGTCGGGAAATGACTGGACCCCCACCGATCTGTTTGCCTACAATATACATGTGGTATACCAAGACTCCGCTTCTTTCTTCGGGATAACGGATCTCCCCCATCCACAAGTCGACGATGAAATCCTTGTGGCTCGGAACGCCGCTACGACGCAGCACGACGACAGCTACGCCCTCCTCCGTACCCTGGAGCTTGCGCAGGCCACCGCACATGGCCAGGAGTCCGCCGTCACCGACTTCCTCGTCGCACTGTTCAGAACTCTACGTTATACGGGTAGGCACGATGGACGCATTACGAGGACGCGGAAGGACTTCCGCTTCTGGGTATGTGGCAAGGAACGACACGCAAAGACAGACGTCTGCATCATCGACGAGACCCCGGACATCCTCCTAGTCGTCCAAGAAGACAAGCGGCACCTCCACCGCTCTGATCCGGAACCGCAGCTCATCGCACAGGCGATCGCCGCCTTCCACAGGAACTATATGACGCGCGTCCGAGGGTACGGCTTGCCTGGCCCTACCAGCACCGTTATGCCCGGGATCACGATGAAGGGCACGATGCCTACTTTCTACAAGATACCGGTCACTGCGGACCTTGTCCGTGCTGTTCAACTGGGCGAATACCCGCAACAGGAGACGGTCGTCTACGCTCATATTCCTGCGGTGCCGAGAGCCGCTCGCCGTTATGACGAGGGGATGCAGCCGTTGGACAACCGCCGGATCATTCTGTCGTGTTTCGAGGCCTTCAAGCACTTCCTATGAGTTAATCGTTCATCGTTCGTCGTTGAGGTTCGTCCCTCCTCTAGGTGATATGCCAGAAATTCATTTTGGCTTCCTACAACGCGTTGGTGTTAGCCGCCTCGGGGACGTCCTCGCCGCCGCGTGTGCCTCCGCTATCGAAGGTGGCCTGAACACACAGCTGTTGTTGAGCTCCCACCGCGGAATCGCCGATCCGTCATCGTTGTGACAGGAACGCAGGATCTCCGACAACCATGCGCGGAGGTAGCAGGGCAGTGAAGTCGACGTCGACGTCATGACGCGGACGGGATCGGTGACTCACATGCAGTGTTATCCGCCGCCATCCGTACTTAATGTATGAACCTTCCAGAAGAAGCAGAGAGGTTCCAACTGGCCTTCCGATTGTTGCCCTGTGTTGCCCCCAATCAATGTGCAACGGTTCAACCGGCGTCGTTGAAGATATCCCAGGGCACGAGTCCCGGCCTCGATGCGACCACTTGCATGGTCGAATCGCTATCAACCTATATGATCGTTCAAGACGGCCAAACAGTCTCACGACTTTCACCGCGTTTGCTTTTATAAGGCGCGACATATTGTTATGTAGATAGATCAACTGGACATCAACTGGACATGTCTTCATTTCGACTAGTCTCGCACTGGCGGTCTAGCCGCCTGGAACGGTCCCAGACAATCCAAACCCGTGCGGTATTCCCCCTCCTCTTCGTCGCACATAGTGCACAGGTTCTACATGTCCAGCAGCATGTGGGCGAATTGATCAGAATAACAGAAATATGCAAGACACGCATCACACATGTGTTAACATCCGAGGGGTGTGGAGTAGTCGTGTCCGGGCCAGATGATAGCATTGATACTGACGGAAACGGCAACAATGCAGTACATCCGCCCGATGCCACCCGTGCAGCTGCCTGTCCAGATCGCTCCCGGCGCAGAGGCCACGCCCGACGGGCGAGCGTGGCGTGCGGAATTCATTTTGCGCCTGGACGCGGGTATATAACGCTTGCCTCCCCCGCCGCTTGCTCTCCTAACAAATGTGAACACCACACCATGCCTTTCCTTCATAAGACACCTCCCTCACCGCGTCGCCCGTCCACGGTGTCGACGACAACAGCGACGACGGCGTCGAACCACACGTCGCCGAAAGGAGTCAAGCGGATCGTTAGCGGGCTGAAGCGGCGGATCAGCCACATTTCCTTACGCGGACATCGTCGCAGTGTCTCCGAAGAGGAGGAAGACGCCCGCATCTCTCCCTTCCTCCTCGACGTCGTCCCCGACGATCTCCCCCTCCCCCTCTCTCCCCATCCTCACAGCGTCGACACACTCCCCAGGAGAATTCCTGCGGGTGGCCTTGGCAAGCACTACAGCGACTCGGAGGACAGCAGCTCATCAAGTTCGAGCCACACTCGGTCGTCGAGCACGGACTCGGAGCACAGTCCGGAGGCGGAACACCAGGTAGAGTCCTCATCGCAACCTTCATCGCACGGGAGGATCCCATCTCTACAAGAGGATCAGTGCAGCGTCGGGGAATCGTCTACTCGCCGTGCCCCACTCAAATCACTCATCGCTCCGCCCGAGGACTCGTCGCTCAGGCCGTCGCTCGAGTCTCTCACACCTCCCCTCGAGACTCTTTTACTCGCTGAGCTCGACCACACCTCGTCATTTTCGAATTGCATTGAGGAAGCGCGTTATCCTTGGAAGATCCCCCTCCCCGTACTTGAGCCTTGGGAGATTCCTCTACCTCCGATTGAACCCGGCGAGGTTTCGCTCCCTCCGCTGGAAGCTTGCGATATCCCTCTCCCAGGACAACAAGAGGACGAGGATCTTGAGCTTCCGGTCGTCTCAGCCGTCCCCCTTTCCCTCAGTGTCCTTGCGGTCACTTCGGGCCTTGAGCAAGGTGTTGCGGACTCGTATCAGATTTCATCAGCTGCAACACTGCAGCTTTGGGACGTTCCCCCATCTGAAGAAGATCTCGTGCTTCCTTTCGATACAGAGGAAGAGTTTAAGTGCGAAACCTCTACCCCCCAGTCCCCACGCATCCTACCCATGGATCCGTTTGGTGTATATCAGTCCGAATTGGCAGCTGGCGGAGTCGAGGGTGTGGCATCAGGCGAGCTGTTGACTTCCACCCTCGATTCGCAGCTTTCCGCTTCGATGGAGGTACCACGGGAGGTCCCTCTAGTGTCTCCTCCGGCGCCCGTGGGCGAGCCCGAGATCCCGAACCCCTTTATTGAGGACCCGGACGCGACGTCTTCGGACGAGTCGTCTGCCGACTCTCAAGAGGGCATGACCCACTCCGCCGAGATCGTTCTCGCGCCTCCGGCGACAGTTCCGACACCTCGCTCGCCCAACCTCAATAAGCCCGTACCAGCGAATCCAGCCGTGTCCACGGCTCCCAGTGATGATGAAGACGAAGAAGACGTTCCCGAACTGTATTTGCCCGGTCTCACGTTGCCTACGATGTTCCTGCCCATTCCCAATGTGCGCGCCCCTCTTTTTTCCTCGTTGACATGGTGGTTGTCTAAGAGTGCTGTAAATTATGCCCAACCATCCTCCGTGTATCGATAGACAGACCCATTGAGTACGCTTTTGACGAAATATATCCCGCCTGAGAAACGACCTCCGCGAGACTTGACCGGTGATTACGCGCGGTCAGGTGGCGAAATTCATCCGCTGGTTGTGAGTGAACTGCGGTGTTCTGCGTCTGAGCTGGGTTGACGATGCACTGTGCAGATGACGAACAGCTGGCGTGCCGTCGCAAGGCAGGCGCGAGACCGCATCGTCGAGGCCGATCCAGAAGATGTCTCGTACATACTCTCCGTACGTCTCCTCTGATCCCCGAATGATTGAAGCAGCCCCTGCTAAGTGCGGTTTTTTCGTAGCTATGGTACCTCCGGCTGTCGTCGCTGGCCCGCATGCGTCTGTTCAACCAGACGTCCGCAGAATGCACGAACCTATTCACCGTCCTGCACGCCATCGAGGCTCCCGAGAAGCGGGCGTTCCTCTTCGACCGTGTCCTTCCGTTCGAGCTCGAGGTTCTCTATGCGAAGCTCAAGTATTGGGCGGGCGACCACATGGGCTACCTCGACGCCCT
Source organism: Polyporus arcularius HHB13444 (assembly GCA_004369055.1). NCBI lineage: Eukaryota > Fungi > Basidiomycota > Agaricomycetes > Polyporales > Polyporaceae > Polyporus > Polyporus arcularius. Next base: position 66,720 of record ML211054.1, on the reverse strand, counting down.
CGCTGCCCTCCTGCACCGGTGCAAGACCAAGGCCCGCTCGACGAAGTCAGACCCAGCCGCGGCCGCGATGTGGACAGAGCGAGGGTCGCGGGTGTCCCTCATCATTGCGTCCCAGCTAATCGAAATGAAGGTATGTCATGTATTCCCCCGTTAACCGTTGACCGCTGCCCGCCATCCGAGCTGCATTCATCAGTCCTGATCACGACATCCATTGACAGGACTATGCCGCCGCCGCGAAGATCCTGGAACCGCTCTGCGTCCAGAGTGGCAACATCACGTCACCCACCCTCCGCTCCGCGGTTGCCCGCGTGTACTTGCAAGGCGGATATGTCGCAATGGCGGCGAAGCACTTCGCCGTTGTCGCAGAGGACCCCACGGCAGACCCGGTCCAGAAGATCATGAACGCTGCGCTGTTCGCGTCCGCAGAGGGTGACTGGCAGCGCGCGACGACCGAGCTCCAGAAGATTCTCGCCGCTGACCCGGAGAACTTCGTCGCGGTGAACAACCTCGCAGTTGCGCTGCTCAACCAAGGGCGGCTGCAAGAGGTATGTGATATCTCACGACGTCGCGGCGAAGTGACGTGCATCCTGACCTCTTCCGTAGGGCATCGAGGTGCTGGAGACGGCACTCCGAACCTCACCATCTGCGATCGTCACAGCGGAGCCATTCCTATTCAACCTTTGTACGTGTATCAGGCAGCTTCTCCTCCCCTCCTATGCTCGCTCACGTATGGCATCATCAGCGACGCTGTACGAGCTGAAATCAGCCGCAGGCATGGACAAGAAACGAGCTCTCCTCATCGAAGTCGCAAAATGGGCCGGAGATGGCCTGCGCACAACGTGCCTCAAGATGCCGACAAACTAGTCAACCTTGTAGTCGAATCCCGCGTACCAGCATATCGCGGTTGTACAAGTTCTCAGTTTCCCCCTGGTCACGTACGCCGGAATTGTACATCGCAGAAGGCATAATGCATAACGAACGTCGGAGATGGACATACGCCAAGAGATTACGATGGAAGATCGTGGTAGTTTAGTGTCGTAATTACTGTCCTTCGATCCATACGATCCAGAGCTCCCAGTTCCAACTCTTCTGATACTCCCTCCAATACAGTTCATGCAGATTGACGGGACATAACATAAACTCGGAGATCCTGCCAGCCTACAAAAATACGTCAGTGTCTGCATTGATACATAAGAATATGAGGGAGAGAGCAGAAGGACGTACCTCCACCTACACGACACATGACCTTCTTGGTCGGAGCCCTCCCCGTACGCGCCATCGTCGTTAGCTTACACGCAATGATCTTCTTGCTCAGCGCATTCGAGAACGCATACGAGGCGCGAACCTCCTCGCCTTCCTTGGGGATGTTCTTCAGGGGAGGGTCAACACGCTCTACGACCATGCTGTGCGGAATAGAGTTGACGATGTTGGCCACCTCCACGTCAAGAGGGTCCCTGTAGTTTGACGGGACGTAGAAATGCTCGGGCTCGCCAAGGAACTCGTCCGGGGTCTCTGCACCGGCCCGAGATCCAGGGCGGGACCCTGGAGTGCGAGGACTAACACCATCCTTGAAGCTTGAGGGAGGCGCGCGACTCAGTCGAGGTGTTCGCATGATACCTTCCGGCGTCTGCGCGCGGGCCGCGGACCCACGGAAGGACATTGCGCTGTCAGGTCGGTAGGACATAGCTGTGCCCGGCCGCGATGCTGAAGAGACATGGACGCTCGGGATGGGTATCATTGAGCGGCTGGGAGGCCGAGGAGGGAAGTTGTTCAGACCCCCGGACACAGACATGGTCGGGGACAGAGCACGGTGCAAGAGTGACGTGGGGCTGGTCTCGCCGTCTTCGTAAGACAGCGATCGCAGGTGCTTGGAAGGGGCGGGAATGTGGCTAGGAGTCTTCGGACGCGTACGGGGAGGTGATGTGTGTCCTGGGGTGGTGCTGGTCGAAGGTAGACCAGCAGGTGTGTGTGAACGAGAGGGTGGCCGATACATAGAAAACGGCGTGGTCGAGGACTGAGCAGTAGAAGAGGATGTTACAGGGGACCACGGACGAGAAGAGGCCATCGAGCTTCGCGATAGACTCCGTTTGTACAGCGGGGGAACTGGGGGTATATCGTCTTCCGAGTATCGCGGACGACCAGAGACAGACGGTCGCCGGGGGGACTGCTTGATCGTCCCGCCACGTTCTTCGTTCTCGACCCTCGTTGAGCTGTTCCACGCTGGTCGATAGAGCTTGAGCGTGGAGTTCGCATCAGTCTTCCTGGACGGAGACGGGTCAGGTGTGACACTGCTACTATATCTGTGGGACACTCGGTCGGGAGTGGTCGGCGTAGGGGGTTGTCCGCTATGAAGGAAATGAAACATGGAAGACCTGTGGCGGAGGGTGCGCGTAGGCTCGGATGAAGGCATTCGCGAGAGCGCAGGACTCTTGCTTGGAAGGGGAGTGAAGGTGCGCGGGGCAGGCGACTTCGTCCCCGATCCAGCCGCCTTGAGTTTCTGGGCGATCTTGCGAAATGGTGAGATGGAACGCGAGATAGCGCCTGATCCACTGGGCGAACGGCCTTGCTTCTCGCCGCTGGAAGGAGTCGCAAGATATCCGTTCTTGGAGACCGATGTCGTGGCTGATTGGCTTGAACCTCCTGAACTCAGAGCGGCATCGCTCCCCTGCAGGAAAACTCGCCGTAGATTGTCCATGTCGGCGTCCGTCCTCGCTATTCTGTCCTTGAGATTGCGCCAACGCTGTGTGCACTCCGCATGTCTCCGCAAACATTCGCCGTTCTTGGTCACACGGTCTTGGACTCCTTTGTCTATGATCGAGAGAACTTTCGTGGTGGCCGGCATGTAGTGCCTAGTATTCGGTCAGGAGACGCGTGAACGAAGTATCCACCGAAACGTACTTCTTCTTGGCTTCAAAAGAATCCGAGAGCGACACGAACGTCTCCCAAGTCAGAGGCGTCTTGTCGGAACGCCCTGAAGTCGAGGAGGTTGATGGGGAGACTGCCTCATCTAGACCTCGCTTCTGCACTTGCCACATGAAGTCCTGTGGTCGTATCATTAGCGGCGAGCAAGCAACGTATGCCTTCAGCGCATACCTGACATCGATTAACAGCTTTCTCAAGGCTGGACATCATGCCGTCTGCTTGGTCCGTCACGGTGCGGAACACGGTCAACCACTTGTCTTCCTTCAGCTCTTCTCTGAGAACCTGGATCTCTTTCTGGACGGCCTCCCATTCGGCCACAAGTGCCGCATGTTTACGCAGCAATGCTGCTTCCTCTTCCGAATTTGAGCGGGCCAGCGTGGGAGTTCGTGTTGCGCGGCTCAAGAGAGGCTCCAGGGCTTCATTGACAGCCTTGATGCCCTTGGACACAACTTCTACGCGCTCGTCCAGACTAACCAGCGATTCATCAATATTACTTGTAGTATTTCTTCCATCGCTGGAAGACTGAGACTTGTGCCGTAGTTCCTGGATTTCTGAGAGCAAAAACGAAGTGGGGCGCGAGGTAAGCCACAACCAATTTCACATGGCTTCCCGACAGCGTCGATCAACTCACCGAAGATGCGAGTCTGAATATCCGAGATCGTGTAAGAGAGCTCTGTCATTTGAGCCGGAACGGCGACAAAACGCAAATCACTGAAAGTTGGTCAGAGATGGAGACCCAGAAGGTACATACGACGAGCAACAGCCTCGTAACGAAGGGCTAACACTTCGGCCGTGCATTCACCACGAACGCGCTCCGATGGACAGTGCTTGTGGCGGGACTATCTCGCGGTCTTATTCGCGCTGCTCGGGGACGTGATGGTCGACACAAGGTCACACTCGACAGCTGTTGAGTGACACGCGCGATGTATCTCTGATTCCCGTGAGGATGAAACGCGTGTAGGCCAATTAGGGTTATGAGGGAACTATCTCCGCCGCACTCCCGGCTCGGGCTGCTCGTCGTGATACATCGATTGGATGACGGACGTACTCATAGCTCTTCTCCTTTCCCCTGGACATGAAGGAGAACATGGATGCGCGTTTCACGGTGATGGTGTGGTCCTCTGGGTTGTGAAGACTGATCAACCACGGGCATGAGGCGATGCATGCTTCGGACATACCATCGTCGGCTCTACCCACACTACCACTGGAAGAGCTGGAAGTAGACGCGGCAGAGTCCGAAGGGGCGGGCGAGGACGGGGTGGAAGGCGAGTGTAACGAAGGTGCATGAGAGATACTGTTCTTGGATGAAGACGAGAGTATGCTAGACCGAGAAGACGTGAGAGTAAGCGAGACCATAACAAGGAGCGAGACAGTGCGATAGCGAGAGCGATGGACCAGAGAGCTTGAAGTTGAGTCAGTCGGTGGTATTGGAGAGGGAGTAATGGGGTGACGGCAGAGAATCGAGAACGAGATTCGCGCCTCAGAGGATCCGCCGAGTCGAACTAGTGTCGCAGGTGAACCAGAGGGGGTATAGGCAACAAGTTGCGGGGAGAGACGCGACGGATCCTCTGCTCGTCAACGACCAGCAGCGCTTCAGAGGACAAAAGGATTTCGGCGGTGGTGGTCGTGCGGAAAGATGAGCAATGACCCAAACCGGAGTCCAACGCGACCGCCCTTAATTACTGAAACTTACCCGACTAAAGACCGATTACAGCCAAATCAGTTGTTCCTTATGAGGCTGGCTTACTCGGTAACAATCAATTCTTATCATGCAATATTAGTGGCGCGGCGAAGCCGGAGGGCAACCTGGATGGTCACATACGCACAGCAGCACGAACAACAAGTTAACAATAAGGGCACTGCGGCCACAGGAGATCTAATCGACTTCCATGGCAGCATGTGCACCCTCGCCAGTCTCCGGGTGCGGGTGCACTTGCGCAATCTTCGCCTCCTCCCAGAGCTCGTCCAGTCGTTCCCGCGCACCCCCGCTAAGCTCCGGCTGCGAGTGCAGCCGCGCCATCTTCGTCTCCTCCCAAAGCTCCTTGAACCTATCCCGCGCTTCCTTGTCCGCGTCCTGGAACATGACCAGTCTCGAGCCCTTCCAGTATCTAGGATCCATAGACTGGTGAACCCCCGGAGACAGGCCATCGAGTGCCCATAGATGTCGATGTGAAAGTTCGTCTTTAGTCGCCAGGGCTTGCTTGATGGTCGACTCTAGGAGGGGATGACGCAGGAGACCAGGATAGTATCGTCCGCTGATGAGCGACAGGGAGATCACAACTTCGTAGCCATCTGGCAGAATTGGGCGGAACTTGTAAGAGGTGGAGGCGGGCGGGAGTGGGTACGGCGTGAAGAGGACGGGATGAGAGTGTAGACGAGATTTCTGTTCGGTCGCTGGAGCTGCAGCCTCGGTCGCTGCAGCAGCAGCAGCGGGCGAGGTTTGCGAGAGGATAGAAGACGCTGTCTCGGAGACGGACACTGTCGGATCGGGGTTAGGTAGCGGCGGAGGTTTCAATGGGGACGCTTGAGACATGAAGGAGGGACTTTGCGAGATGGAGTCTGTCATCGTTACTGGAAGGAAGCATCAACATCACAGCTCGAGCACGTTGAATGCACCGGACTCACCATCGGGAGACTCGCGTGCCTTGCCTTTGCCCTTCGCGTCAGCTGGGACAGCCTGGCTTGTCCGAGGGTCTTCCCAATCTTCGTCGACAACTTCATACAGCATACCGCTCGCACGGCACTCCTTAGTGAATGATCCGTCAGGAGTGGGTACATCCACCACGACGAGACCCTCCAACCGCAAGAAGAGACCTCGTTGCCCCGCCCCGATACTGTCCTCGCCTCCCTCCAGCAGATCCGGATGGTGCTTCGTGTACCACTCCAGTGTCCTTGCGGACGGCCCTGCGGGAGGGTAGATGATGTCCGTGCCTTTCGGTGCGAACTGCGCACGAGCAATTTTGAGTCGTACCAGCTCGCCCGTCCAAATCCGTTCCGTGCCCCACCACAACCCCTGGAAGCGCGTTTGTACGACGGTTTGTGGAAGCGCCGAGCGCGACACTCGACCGAGCATGCTGATACTCTCCGGCTCCGTCACGGGGCCGTTCGGACCAGCGATCGAAGCAGGCGACATCGCGTTCTTGGTCAACGATTGTTCGATGACAGAGTGCAAAGTAGCATCTTGAGGCTGCGCCTGAGACTGGGGCTGGGGCGGTGGGTCGGAAGACGTAGAGGCGACGGGAGAACGCGGGGGTACTTGGAACTTGCAGTCCCACTCATCCGTAGGGAGCCAATAGTGCGCTACGTTAGACGCGATCTGGATGGCCAAAGTGTAGGGTGCAACAGCACGCTTGTACTTCTCGTAGTAGGCGTCACCAGCAGGTTCCGGCTGCATTGGGTCGTAGGAGAACATGTGGCTCTCGATGTCCCTGTCCATCTCGTCTATCGAGACAGTCTGGAGGTGGTTCGCGAGCTCCTCCTGCACGTGCGTGATGACCTGGTCCGACGGCGCGTACGCCAGGTACGGTAGAACTTGCTCCTCCGCGACGAAGACGCTGCAGGCCGCGCCGAGGAGTTTTACCTTGTAAATGTACCACTGCTCGATTCTCCATGGAACAGACCCGGGTGCTTCCAAAGGGATCTCGTTCGGCCCTGACGGTACGCTGTTGACGTCGGCAGCTTCAGCGTAGAGCGGGGTCATATCCACGTCACCGTCTGCAGAACCGGTAGGCAGTGCATTGGTCTTAATATGAGCCTCGTCGACAATCCCAGGCCAGAAGGTGATGTCCTCCTCGGGACTCCGTCCTCGTATTGGTGGGTCAAGGTGGTACCACAGCAGTTCGCCCTTCCGATACCTCCGAGGCCGATGACCCTCTTCAAGGGCGAACGAAGAACGAACGTCGAGGTCGCGCTCCGGGGCGATATATTGCTGCGGTCCTACCGGCAGAGGCTTCGGTGCTCGACGTACCGCGGCGAAGGGCTTGGTCGCAACGCGATCTTGTCGCCGTTCGCGAGGCTTACGAGGTGCACGGGAGACAGTCGACGGAAGCCCTCCCGCTGCAGAGGCGGACCGCCGTGCGCTAAGGCCCATGGTGTCGGAGATGATGCGCTGCGGCTGCTTCGTACAGTACTTGCATTGACAGTTCGCGCGGTTCAGACTCTCGTCGGTCATGAGCCATATAGCATGTGGTATGAACTCGTTCGTCGAGCGAAACCGGTTGACATTGATAGAACCTGCATGCACGTCAGACAACTGCTGAAAAGATGGCAGCGAGTAGACGTACCGCAGAGGTACGGGTCATGTCTGGGAGCGTTCACGGGGCCTTTGTTGTGGTCGTATAGTTGATAGCCCTTGGGGAAAGATTTAAGGACATAATTTGGTCCCTCTTTTCATGACGTTAGGGTTGGCGAGGGGCACCCAACGGACAATCACTCACTAGGCATGTTCATGCGTGCAGCCATAGCAGCCCCAACAGCTACCCTCCACATAATCGCTAGACTCTCCTCCATGGCAACCGGCCGCATGTAGTTGACTTGGCCCTCGCTGTCTACAATCTTCGTGGTATTCTTGGGAAGATGCGCTGCGCTCCCGTCCGTCCGAGGGAACTCGATCCAGTGCGGGTTATCTGGAATAGTGTGGTTGCCAGGATGTCGCCTAGACATGGTTCAGATAAATGAAGCAGAGGTGTCGCACGTCTTGAAGTTGCAAGTCAAGTTCGTACTTCTCTTGCACTTCAGCCGCAGGCTTGTTGTCCAGGAATGGCATCCCATCAATGGATGTTACGTAACACTCAGACCTGGCATATAAACAAGTTGCACGACTCGTAGAAGTTGCTCTTTGACCTTGTCTCTTGCTCTCATGGCCAATACAACACCCTTCACAACCATTCGTGCGTGCGTGATACGTTTCCACTTTACTCTGCCGTATATATCTACGTCTCACGCGGGACTTCCTCCACCGCTCTGGCGTTAAACGATACGGCAAAATTGATCGCGAATACTTTGTGTTCGCTCGTACTGCAGATCATCCGTCCTCCTGTCCTTCACAGGGCGGATGTTTTGAAGGAACGGAACATCTCTACATCTGTGCGTAGTGGACGTAGCCTAACAATATTCTCTGTTTGGAGTCTCTGCATACATACCAGATCAGTCCGAATTGTCATGCTGGTTTGTACGCTTGTGCTTGTGCTTGTGCTGGCACGCCCGTGAGTAGTACTGAGTACTGAGTAATGAGTGGTGGTATACAGTATTAGGCTTCGCTAGCCTATGTGGTATCTGTGGGTGTAGAGTACAGTATTCTAGATTGCTCCGAGTTTCTCTACATCCGCTGAGCCTCGGGCACGCTCTGAATCCGCGACATTACCTCGAGCTCAGTACTTGCAGTGCGCTGCCTTGAGCGCGATCGGCCTCTTCAGTCGAACTTGTAGGACCATCCGAACCCGACAGCGTATCATGAGGCTGGGCCTCGCCGTTCTGCCCATGGTCACCCGTTTCTCCGCTGATCGCCTGAAGACGCTTTCGCCGGCGTGCAGCTCGGGGATTCAGTATGATGGCGCACAGAAGCACGATCCCGTCCAGCACCTCATGGGAATGTTAGCTTGCTGGATCCTGAACGACGATGCAAGACAAAGATGGCGGACATACCACCACTAGCGAGTACGTGACTCCGGCAACGACGTCGAAACTCTCCTTGAAAGCGAGCGAGAGGTCGCTGAACACGCCTCCCATCATGTCGACCGCCATGAACAAGATAGAGATGCCGATGACCTCCTTGTACTTGTAGATCTCATAGTATTGTGGTCTTCGTGAGGTCCCATGTCAGGTCGAACAAACGCGAAAAATAACCACACGCACAGCAGCGCAGTCGACAGCAGCACAGTACTGAAGGCACCGAAGAACTGCACCGGTCCGTCGTTACCGCGGTTGTACGCTGGCTAAAGCCCGGTGAACTTCAGCCGATATACTCCAATGTCATTTAAACGTACCCGCACTGCGTAAACCATGCCAACCTCGAAGCTAGCAGATACCGCAATTATAGCGGCATACAAGAGAAGGGCTGTCGTCCTAGACCGTTTCCTCCCATAATACTGGCACTATAGAACACAGTAGTCAGGATACGTCCGTCCGGCTGCGGTGAACATAAGTATAAGTATACCTGAGCCCAGGACAGGTAGGACAGGGTGGAGAGCAGCTGCGGCTGCACGATCAGGGGTATGTTCAAGTCCTGCACGATCGCATAGACACCGAAGAATACCCCCGACACACCCCACAGAAGCCTGAAGAAACGTTGCATGTCAGAAGCACTATATTGATGACATTGAATAGTGCACGGCGCACATGAGGTATTCAGAGAGGCCTTCGACGCTCTTCGTGCGCCAGGTCTTCCATACTTGGGGAATTAACTGGACAGTCCAGAGTATAGTCCCTACATGCAGGACAAAGGTGTAAGAAGCTATCGTTGGCGCGGAGAATGGTGGACAGAGGTCCCGCTGCGCAGTGCTCACCGATGGTACCGAGCACATTCTCTGCCACGGGGTTCGCTGGCATGAGCTCGTATTCGAGGAGAAGGCGGTCCTGGGCTTCCGCAGCTTCCTCTGCAGCTACATATACGAAGGTCTTCGCCCGCAGAACGGCATGGTCTTTGCAAATGACACAGGAGCCGGCTGACTCAGTGGAAGCAGATCGCGAGCGCTTCAAGTACGACGCCTCCGAGGGACACCATCTTACAACATCCCATGTGGCATGTATGGCGAGCGATGGTGCGTTTCCTTGCTATATGCATACAACAGCGAGTCCATATGTTAGGTATCTGGGGGCGCGACAACACAGAGCAATACCAAATGCACAAGTACAGTAGACCGTTCACGAAGGTAGACTTTCGCATTTCACCACCTTTAAAATCAGATAGCTTGTCGTCGGCCATCTGCAGCGGTCAGACCCAGGTTCACTCGAAGCTGCTCGCACTCGCAGTCGTTACCGCGTACTCGTGCTTGCTCGGGTCCCAATTGCGTGCCCACTCTGGCCGAGCCATGTTGGCAGCCCGACCCGCGCCTGCGTCGATGGATGGCGCTCGGCCCCCACGGATGGAATGTGGGCTCAGGTACGCAGGTCGAGGCGGGTAGGACATACTCTGCGCGCGTTTGCTGTATCCGGGACGATATCAGCTTCGAATTGGTCGCATGGGCAACTGGAACACTTGCCTTGGCCGTAGAGTGGGCGACAGACTGAGCTGCGCAAAGTTGCTCGGGAAGAGCGGGTGGCCGGGACCACGCTCTCGGGTCACGTCGTAAGGCGCATCCTTGTCGTCAGATCCGGGAGCAGCGAACTTCGCCCGGACGAGAGGGCTTCCAAGCCCACCTGCCATGGGAGACACTGCGAATGGTTGATCGTGGACGAACGATGGCGCACTCGGTGAAGTCATGATGCGCAGACCATGTACCTCCTGTTCCTCCTGTACGTCCTTCTCTGCGTTCTCGTTCTCGTCCTCCTCGCGCAGGTCGCCTAGAGACGAAGACAATGGGTCCTGAGGTGGCGTCTGGTTCGCGAACACGGGCTCGATGGTGAACTCATCTTCGTCACTGACTTCCACTTCAGGGACGTTCCGGTTGGGTACGATGGGTGAGTCTGGCTCGAACACGTTCGCATCAATGGACGCCGTCGACAGAGGGACCTCCGACTCCTCTTGCGGCAGCTCCAGCCCTTCATCCTCCACGTCAAGCTCTGGCGGTACGCCCAGCGCGCCCTTAACGCGCTCCCAGATAAGCTCGCTGTGGTTCATGATGCAGCGGCGAATCTTGCGGATCCATTCCACGTCGTCCGCGACGTCCCGATCAACCTTGGTGAGCCAGTACTGGAGGTCGGCATACGTCCACTCCTTCGGTTCAGGCGAAGCCGTGGACGCCTCGTACTCGGAGCCCAGCGGCGCACGTGCGTCGGGTGGGAACGTTTGCTGGAGAAGCGCGAAGAGTCGTGCATTCGGCTGGGAGTGAATGAGTGCAGCAACTTCTGCGGGCCGGTCGATGAATGGTAGATAAACGGAGTCTGGCAATGCAGTAAAGGAGGCGGGAGATGGAGTGTGAGAGGAAGCAGCCGCGAGTGGGCCATGGGGTGAAGGGAGGGGGCTGCGCGGATTCACCGATGAACGGGCGATGTCTACAATCTGCTCCGGGGAGAGCTTGTTGTGGGACTGCAGGGTAGGGGGGAAGCGGGAGTTGCTGGGAGAAGAAGGGCGCATACGCGGGGAACCAGAAGGACCAGAAGGACTTGCGGGACGACCGCCGGGCCCTCCGCCTTGCCCGCCGGAGAAGGAGCTGAAGGCGAAGCTCATCCGTCCGCCCGGGCCTCCCTCGCCCTTCCCTGAGGATGTGGAGTTGATGGAGGCATTGCTACCGTGCCGTCTGTGCCGTCTCGGGGACTCTTCGACGTCGGTCTGCGGGACCCGGACGATTGTGAGGCGGCTCGTAAGGGAGCGGGCTGGGTTCATGTTCACGTCGTTGTAGGCGCCCCATGGGTCGCCGGCTGCGATAGACCCTCGGCGGGCTGAGAGCCTACGCGCGCGCGTATTGGGGCTAAGCGTTGGGCTGAGTTCGGCGGTGGAGAGGGCGCTCATCCTGGATTAGTGTAGGCACTGCGCCGGGGATGTCCTTGAGTATGTTGCGATCGATGGCAGACGGGTAAGACGTACCGGGGCAGCAGGAGGATTGGGCTCGACGGTCGCAGCAGGTGCGCGGGGGGACGTGGGGGATGGTGGTGGTAGGAACGCAGGAACGGTGCGGCCGCAATGGGCTTAAGTTTGAATGCGGAGTGCATCGAGAATCCTCTGCGAATCACAGCGTACGTCAAGTCTCCCTTTCGCTGGACCCCAGCCCGGCGTTCTAGATCACATGACGCAATCTGTGATCGGTCACAGCCTAGCCCCTGTGACGCCTGCCTCTTTCGGACACACCAACAGCCGCGTCGAGGGGCCCCGCGAAATCTTCTGCTGTGTGTCCTTGTCTCCGCAGCTGTTGCTCGTAGCCGTAAGTATCGCGACTGATGGTGTCCGTTGCATCGATTTGTGTCCTCAGTATGTAAAGTACTGCTAATGATCGGTGATGAATGCAAGTCACCTGCTGGACTCCTCGACACGCGTACCTGCATACGTACGTGGCCACGGAGGTTGTCGGTATGCCGATGACTCTAGGAGGAAGACGCGGGGCAAATCACGCTCAGTGGATCGCGCCCCGTAAGCTAACCTCCATACGCACAAACCACGCGCGATCTCGCCGCGCTCGGCAAGTTTGCGGCAAGTAGCCACGAGGTACCGCCACCTTGCTTTGGTTGCCCAGCAAAATATTCATTGAGGATATTGGATAGCAGCTTCAGACTACAAGGCTTGGGAATACGGACAATATCGTACAGTGGAGCTCTTTGGGAACAGCGCAGATGTGGATGTGAACCGCACGCCTGGTAAGGGAGTGGGGTAGAGAGAAGTTGAGAATAGTGGAGGAAAGCGGCGTCCGGCCAATGGATGAAATAACTGGAGACGAGAGCAACGGAATACAGTCCAAGCGTGCGCACTTAGTGTGGAACAGCATTTGGAGACGCGGAGCAGCAGACGATTCAATACAACGGAGCAGATGAGTCGGACAGTAACATCTAAGGAAGAGGATTGGTACGACATATAGGAAGATATCAATCTTAACCCGTGGAGTCGTACGAACGACAAGAGTTCTAGGCGGCAACAAGAACGAGAAGCACTGAGGGACCGGCACAACGACAGCGAGGGCTCGCAATTTCGCCCAACTCGCCACAGGGATCGATCCGGGGCGTCTTCTCCGTGACCGTTACTCCACAAGTTTGTCGGCGACGTTCAAGAGCTGATCGAGGGTGATGAACTGGACCCACGACTCGAGGTCCTTCGCCTCCGACTGCCACACGAAACGCGTGTCGCGCGTGCGTCGGAAGAACGCCACCGCGCACTGGTACGTTTGCCGGACGTGACCTTCACTCTGCGGGATAGGGAAGCCGAGCTCGGACGTCCACACGCGGAACTCCCAGCCGTGAAGCGGGCGGCCGTCTCCACTCGCGGTCTTCTGTGGGATGTTGAACTCGAGGCGGGACCAGTCGAAACCCATTGGTTGGCCGATCGCTTTGATATAGGCTTGTTTGAGCGCGAGCAGAACACAGAGCCGGCGCATGACGACCTCTTCACCAAGTTCGGGAGCGATGAAACTTTGCTCTAACGGCGTCAACTGCACGTAGCTCAATGTCAGACCACTGTGCGCAGAAGTTGTACACCACTTACCTTGTGGTAGAGCGAGATGGCAAAGTCGTTCGCGCTCATTCCCGGAGGCGAGACAATCTCCTTGATTCCAACGCCGATGTTGATGACATCCTCCCTTCGACCTTGTGTCATCGCCATTCCAACTAGATTGTGGTCATACGACGTATGGTATCCGATGATTGAGCGGGCTCTGCTTGCGGCAGCGACAGGATTGTCATTCTCTACGTTGTGTACCTGCAGATGCAACAAACACGGCGACGTTGGTCTGCAATGGGTTCCTGAGCGTATAGTGGCAAGCTACAAATGTACGCGCCTGTTCAATCCAATGTTTCCCGGACGAGGTAATGTTGTCTCGCCACCTTGACCGGGGTACCCGTCGGTGTCGCATCATGAGAAGCGGAAGAAGAAACGCAACCATTTGTCCTGCATAGAAAGGATCAGCACAGAATACAAGGAAAGCGTTATTGGAGAGATGGGAAGATAGAAGGCGTATCTGGGCGGATGAAGAGGGGCAGCGCGTGGGAGTTGGCTCGCAATCAGCACCGAGGTTTCTCCCGAGAGTTCGCTAAAACACTTTCTGACGATACGGAGGAGTGTACACCAATATGCCCTCGCGGTGATGGCTCATGTGGGGTACCGCCAAGAGGCAAGGCGGACAAGTGGCCCCGAAATATTGCTTACGCGACAACACATTGTGCCCGGCATTCAATCGACGTCCGCATAGCAGAACGATGCTGATGTGCGTAGAGAATTGAGTGGGAAGGAGAAACAGGTATGGACGTCGGTAGGCATAGGGTCGACGGTCTTGGCTGACGGACAGTGGGCGATCGGACGTTTGGGCACCACGGTGGTGGAAGGGAAGAGCAAGGTGGAGATGTCTTCGAGTGCGACGGTTGTACGTTTGGGAGAGCCGAGAGACTATGAGGCGGCGACGATAGGGCCGGTGGCGGGCAAACCCACTGCCCATCGCTTTCGAGGTGCAAGCGCATGAATAATGAGCACTCACGCATCGTCTCTGGGTCATTCGGAGCATTGCGAACTGGGGCACTGGGCACGCATTCACGTAAGACTGTGTAACACTTCTGATACTCCTGCGACGCGCAAGTGAGCCTCGTATGCGCACTGGAGACAGCATTTGGATGTACTCACTTCTGGAGTCATCTCGCGGTTGGTGAAAAGCATCCATACTAGAATAGGGCAGTCCATCGGCGTGCATGAAGCAAGATGGGCGCGATGGTGGCACTTGCTGGTCACTGGCTTGTGCGTGACCAAGAGCACGGAGCGAGGTCAGCGTTGGGATCGGGGGCTCAGAGGAAGAAGGTCAGACGAGAGAGCCAGGCTGAAACAAGACCATTTATACGGACAGCTGGCAGTAGGAGGTTGCGCTGCGAGAGAGCTGAACATTGCAGGACACGTTGTGGCGATTGCCGCTCACGAAAAGGCTCATCCGCCCCGGCCAATGCGAGGCGCCCGTGCTTCGTGCCGCACAACCACCCTCGCTTATGCTGCTATCCGCACAATACCATTTCGTTCGGCCACGGCCCACCCTCATACAGCAGCAGCACTTGCCCAAGGCCATCCTTGCGACTTACCCGACAGAGAACCGGCCGTATGATGGGAGAAATGGGGATGCGCCCCAATGCGCCCATACAGTACCGCTCAGCCACGTACCACAGCAACCGAGATGTCGATGGATGTTGTCCAGATATCGCCAAAGACTACTATTGTGAGTGCTGACTGGCGGGTATCCAGCGTCCGCGTCATCACCCATGCGTCCTATTATCCAACGCAATGACCAGAAGGGAAGCGTGTCGCAACGCGAAGGAAGGTATCTATGGGACATTATGTTCAGTGTAGACTGTACTTGTAGATGAGACTTCGCGAGCCCGCCTTGACGACGGCCGCAGTACAAGGCATGAGCTCGAATCGTCCAGACGCACAATCATCGAAGCCAAGGACCCGCACCCACAAAGAGAGCTAGTACATCGGCGGACTCGGGCGAGGACCCTACTCGTCGACCGCCCTAGTCTCTGCTTCTGCTCGCCCTCCTGCTATGTGGGGATGAAGCCGACTTCGAGCCACCCATCAGCGGCAGCCGGTCCTCCGGCCGTCCATCCCTGCTTCCTCCAGCACCCGCACTGTCGGATAAGTCCTCGTCGAAAAGTACCTCGGCGTCGTCTGCGCCTGCACTACCGTTGGCACTGATGCTGATGCTCAGGTTCGACTTGCCTGGCTTGCTGCGCCGTGACCGACCCGGAGCGCTGACGAAGTCGGTGAAACTCGAATGCGAGGAGGAGGGTGTGTGTCCGCCACGAGCGCTGCCATTCGCCGGCGGTTGTGACTGCGAAGTCGGCGTGCGCACGGGTAGGCGGTAGAATTCTTCGATATCATCATCTTCGCCGTCAGGAAGCCCAGACGCCGCGTAAGCAGAGCCGTTTGCGGCGCCGTTCGGGACATACGATCGAGAGTAAGGGAGAGAGCGGTATGAGCCTTTACGCAGGTGGATGGCGTAGGAGTACAGCAAAACTGCGAAGTAGATCTGGAGGCCCGAAATGACGTCGCATGTCAGTCCAATCGCATGGAAACGAATGCAGCACGCACCTTCACAAGCCATCCCATGACAATCATGGACGTTGCGATTCCTTTCTCCGCATTCCAGATGGTCATCGCTGCTGTTGCACGCTCCTCGGCCGTCATGTTGTGCCCGGCACCACTCTCCATGACTTCCTTCTGCGCCGCGGAGTTGACCTGGACACGACCATCGTGGGGAGTGTAGAACCACCACATTACTGCAAAGAACACAAGCCACGCTGTTGAGATGATGTGGTCGGCGAAGAAGAGATGGGCAAAGTAGAGCGACTGCTTGGGATCCTCCTACATTGCGCATTAGCTGTCGCAAAGCAAGGGCCGGTAGAAAACGCCACATACGTGTAGAATAGCTTTCAGACCCCACACCAGAGCAACAAGGCCGAGCACTGAGTAGATGTACAGGCTCAGCTGCGCGAGAGACCCTCCGGCCCCAGTCAGTACGGCGACGAGGCCATACACTCCAGCGACCTTGTTGAGGAGCTGAGTCGCCGCGAGTGTCAGTTCTTGAGGCACTTCAACAACCCACACTCGAGACGACTCACCGCGAACAACAAGGCGATGGTGACACCAGTCTTGATGTCGAGGAATCCGAGGAAGGAGGAGAGCGGCCGGAGCCTCCACTCCGGACGAAGCGTGAGTTTCATCGGACGACGGAGATCACAGCGCAGTTTATGCGGACATGAAAGAGACGAGCTCGAGAAACACGAAGGAGAGGGGGCAGCGAGGGAAGGGACAAGCGGGGGATGTCGAGGAAGAGCTTTCTGGTCAAGGTCAACTGCGGGCGGCGCTGATTGCCTTTGCCGCGCCGCCGCGCGAGATTTGCTGCAGACCTTGACCAAGGACCTGACGTCCATCTCACGCTCCTCCTCCTCCCGCCTCTCGCATTCGACGACGACAGCGACCTCATCTTACGCACGACAGCCTTGCTTTTGTTTTCCTACTGTAGCCCACCTCCGTGTCGCGTGGACCCGCGACAAATAAGTCTTGCATTCATCGCCCGTGCGGTCGCTTTTGAATTTCCGAACACACTCGCCCATGGCCTACTTCTCGAACCACTCCCAGTCCCGTTTCCTCGCCAACTCCGCCAACACAACTTCACAGACGACCGCGACCGCGACGACTCAGAGCGCGGCGACAGCCCCTCCGCCGAATGTGGCTCGCCCGCGCGTCCCTTCATCCAAGCACTTCTCGACCTTCGTTTCGACGGCGACCGGGGAAGAGAAGGCGCAAGGAAAAGACAAGGCGACCGGTAACGGCACCTTTAACGGCACTGCATTAGTGCACCCCCTCCGAAATACGTATGTTCGTACGCTACCGTGTGCGCCCGTCACCGACTTCTAATTTGGACGGCTTGTCGTGCGCTCGTAGCTGGGTGTTCTGGTTCCGCCAGCACCGCGCTCCCGGTAACAAAATCACAAACTACGAAGAGGGTATCAAGAAGATATCCGCATTCAGCTCCGTGAGCTCTGCGCACATCAGCCATGGATTGGCCGCTCACCTTTGTTCTGCAGGTCGAGTCCTTCTGGTCTCTTTGGACGCATGTGCATCCGCCATCCTCCCTTCTCCCGACTACCGACTACCTGCTCTTCCATACAGGGGTGCGGCGCCCTGTCTGGGAAGACCCTTTGAATTTGTCGGGTGGCAAGTGGATCATTCGCCTCCGCAAGGGTGTCGCCGACCGCTTGTGGGAGGATCTGGTCCTCGCGGTCATTGGCGACCAGTTCGACGGCGTCGTCGATCCTGCGGATGCTGCTGCCGACTCGAACGCGGACGGTGTGCCCGCAGGGGACTGGCCTGAAATATGTGGATGCACCATCAGCGTCAGACAGAACGAGGATATCATCTCGCTCTGGAACCGTCATGACTCGAACGCTAAATCAAAGGAGAAGATCAAGTGAGTGTTGTCGATGCGTGATGGTGGAAAGCGTTCATGCTGACCGACGTCTGGCCGTCTCCAGGGAAACCATTCGGAGAGTCCTGAATCTTCCTCCCTCAACCGTAATGGAGTACAAATCCAACAATGGTGAGTCTGAGCTCTATCCGCCGGACGGGAAGGGTGTATCCGCTCACATTCATCGCGAACAGACTCGATGCAGGACAAGTCCAGCTTCCGAGTCAACCCTGCTGATCGGACGCCATTGTCATGACCCCGCCGCAGCGGTTCATGACGCTTTCTAACATATTCCCAACGACCCTTCCGCGCGTGTTCTGGGCACTTCTCCAACCCCTGATACCGCACCTTCTGTAGCTCTAATTCCTCTACTCATGGTAATACAATCTAGTCGGGTTGCACCCGTGTGTTGTACCATCACGTCTTTGCGTGCGCACAGAGATAGTCTCTGACCGCATATTCCGTCGACTGGCCACGTTACGATGTAGCTGACGACTGCAGCAAAAAGGTGCATAGGTGAGTATGCCCAACGCTCGTTTACGGGAGCTTGTAAGCTGACATCCTACGTACGAGTTTGCCAGGTTAGTTGGAAGACCCCCATGTGCGTGCATGACTGAGAAGCATGCCTTCTCAAAGGCAAGTCGCGATGCGAAGGCATCGTGTTACTCTGAAAGAGACGATTATCCTTCGAACGTCTGAGACTCACCAAGTGGTTGGCGTGGCCGAATTGCAAGACCGATCAGCGCCGCAAGAGCATTACACCCAACACCGAAGTAAGGAAATGGAAGGTGCATCATCATACACATAGCGCAAAGGCCCGCTGATGCAAGATGGGGAACGGAGACTGCATCGCACAATGGAGCGGCCACAGGTGGCTTTCGAGTATAAAGCCGCTTGGGCGTCTCAGCTCGGTCCTAAGTGGTCCTTCCCCGACCACCACCACCACACCACCACCCGCGGCACGACCTCCCCGGTCGCTCACCCTTACCATACCAACTGCGGCCCATTCATCCGCATTGTCGCAGCGATACCTTTCCAACGATCGTTGACGACTGACATGACTGTGCCATCCCCAACCACCTCATCCAAGCTAGACATCACGGAGCTACGCAACTTCTTCGACCGCCTCGCAGCAGGAGATTATGACGGACTCGCGAAAGAGCTCAACATCTCTCCCAAGCCTGTCTCGCGTCGATGTTCCCCGTTTGAGGATGCCTCAAACCACCTCTCCGCGATCGAGGAAGACCACCAGGATCCCGACATGTCCATATCTTCCATCGACTCCGTGCAGGCCTTCCAATTTGAGCCGACTGCAGAAGGTCTGCACCGTGCTGCCACTCTTCTCCGCGGCGACGACAAAGGTCGCGACCCGCCCACCCCGGAGGAAGAGGAAGCGTTCCAGTTCACCTTCCGACTCATGGTCCACAAGCTTTACTCGATCACCGACTTCGCCAAGATGGTCGAGGACGTTGTACGGACCTCTCAAGAGCGCTTCCAGCCCCTCTCTCCTGAGCTGAAAGGTCGCAGGCGGTCGGTCTCGTTATCATTCGACTCGTGCAGCTTCGAGGGCGATTCGTTCGCGTCCACGCTCTCTCCGACATCCCCATCCGACACGTCTTCATTCTTGCCGTCTTCGCCGTCTTCGTCATGGACGCACGACCACCTGCCCACTCCGCAGTTCGACACTGCCAACGACGGCGATGCCCGCGTCGTGAAGAAGCGTATTGTTGGGCGGAAGCTGTCGGTGTTTGACGGTAGCGTCGACGACGAGGGCGTTAGGTCGCCCGCCTGGGTGTACGACGCAGCTGTCGCGTCGGTGGACTCGCCCAGGTCCAGGTCCTACTTTGATGTGCCGATGTCTCCTGCTGCTGGTTCACCGTCTCGCGCGGGCAACAGTGGCTCTCTGGAAGAGGGTGACTATGCTTCGCGCAAGCGTCGATACTCCTTCCTCGCTGCAAGAGGATTCTGAACGTGCGAGTGAGTGTCAGTTCACGAAGGGCAGTCCTGTGAGAGACTAACTTTTTGTAGCAGGTCGGGCGATAGTAGATGCACCACCATTGCCAGGTCCAGAAGCCATACCTCAATCACAGCTACCTCGCCCGTAGCCATACTCTCGCAAGATATCCGAGCGGTCAGGATTCCCCGATCCGGATGGACTCTCACGACAATCTCCTTATTCTGTAATGTACCTGCCATCCCATTGTATGTACCATCATGTCAAGCATTACCACTCACAATCCGAGAGGAGGAACGCCATCACTATGCCCCATGTCACGAGGACTAGGACGGCCGCATGCTTGAACGCATACGAAGGCCTCCCCCTTTACGTTCATCTCTCACTAAGTATATCTGAACATCCAGTCTCATGTCCAGCTTAAGGTTCAAGTGATCCCCTAACATGTGGTACGGCAGCGGGCCGCATCCCCTCAAACTCCTCACGAAGATCGATCACCAGCACCTCCCTGCACCCGACCACCGCTGGGAGACCCCGCTGGAAACACATAGTGCGTGTCGTGCATTATCCCAGACGACAACCATTGATGATAGCGCACCTCTAACCTGCAGTCCTCTCCTTCCACGATGTCGTCCACCACAATTGCCGCATCTTTGCCACAAGCTGGGGAAGTGCGAGCTCGGATCTACCGCGCACCGGAACCTATCACACACATCCTCGGTCGCTCCGTCTTCCTCTCCGGCTCCGTTGAGCCAGGGGGCGGCGAGCGGTGGCACCTGGAGATGATCCGACGCCTCGAGCACCTCCCTGTTACCATATTCGATCCGTGGAGGGACAACTGGGATGATACTTGGGTCCAGCGCAAACATGACGAGCGATTTTCCACGCAGGTCCGCTGGGAGCTGGAGAACTTGGGACGTGCGAATATCGTTGTGATTTATCTAGCACCGCGCTCGGCGGCTCCAGTGTCCTTGCTCGAGTTCGGGTTGTTTGCGGAGGCGAAGACAGTCTTGGTATACTGTCCAGATGAGTTTTATCGCAAGGGACATGTGGAGGTCATCTGCGAGCAGCTGAACGTGCCGCTCGTCGATACATTTGACGAGTTGGTCGCAAAAACTGCTGAACATTTGACAACTGCGAGTCCGTGAACGACTCGGACTTGCCGGACAACGAGCGCCGCACCATTGTACCACGTTAAACCAGCCGTCTCGAGATCGTCCCAAGTTATTATCTCCGTTACGGTGTAACTGTGTTCAATACAAAGTGGCTCGTATCTACCAGCTTTTTTACTCAACAAATGTGCATTCGAACTGATGAGAACAATCTGGGAGCAGAAGGTATATACGATTCCAATGTTGGTATGCATGGTCTGAATGTGAAGGGTAGGTCGTCTCCGTCCCTGGTTCGTGACGATCAAGTGAAGCGTGCAGAAACTTTAGGTGGGGTCTGCAGCAGCACAGTCGCCCAGACTTGACGTTAATCTCGATGGGCCTGAGCGGAGTTTGAAAGGCCACGAAAACCGGGTGGGAGATTAACGTCAAGTGAGAGAGAGAGAGAGTGCACCGTCTTGGAAATTGTCACTTTGTAGGTTCGGCGGGTTGCGCGGCAATGCTACATCCTTGCACCGCTCTCGCGAGGGTTCGGTCCTGCGGAGCAAGATTACTGTGAGCGTCCGAAGTCATGTCAGGAGACGTCGACGACTCACAATCTTTGCCTCCACCCAGAGCACGAGCCGTTGCACCACTTCGGGGCTGCGTACGCACCAATGCGAATTGGAGAAGAAGTTGGATCGCACTTGGACGTCGGAGGCGGTAAGGAAGATTTCTCTGAGTAAGTCGACCAGCTCTGGAGTAGGACGCGCTTGTGCGACGTGAGCATCCCAATACCACATCGCATAGTCGTCGTTGTCCCCTGGCACTCTGAGGCACCTGTGCATCTTGTTCAAGCAATCTGTAGCAAGGCGAGCATGCATCACTTCGGCGTCGACGTGGTAACCACTACCGCAGCGCTTTCGATCGACAAGATAATCCCGGAAAGTGACGTGAATGGAGCTGAACTTCGACAGAGCTAGCTCGTCTGTGGTGACACCGTCGCCAGTCTCTTGACGTTTGAAAACGACCACAGATCGCAGCTTGTTGATGATGGGGATCGATATCGAAACGGAAATTCCAGCTATGGCTTCGAATTCTCGAGGAGAAATCCCGTCAGGATCTTGGCATAGAGCGATCCAGGCCAGTATGAGCCGCAATTGCTCGCCTGTGTCGGGGTCCACGTCCGGAGGGGGGAAGGAGGTTTCGAGAACCATGTCGTAGAGTTGGTCGAGATCGCCGAGGCCGAATCGGTTTCCTTCGGTGAGAAGGAGCTCCAATCTGTGGTCCATTTGTGCAGCACCGGCGCTGCGGGAAACAAAGTCGGCTGCCGTGCGTGCGTATGCAAAGAGACCCTGGGACCGGCGTGTCAGCTTGGCGACAACGCTAGGATCCTGGCTGTACCACTCCTGTCCAATGGGAGTGCTACAGATTCTGGTCCGGATCAGCTCTGTGATATCGCGGTCCACTGCCTCCCGATCCTCAATGTCATAGAGGTACAGCAACGTGGACATATTGTTGAGCGGCGAGTCTCGCAGCAGCTCGTCTTCGATATGGGTGTGATCTGGCCGCGACGTGATCAGGAGGCGAAGGAAGGCGGAATACTGGATGGCGCAAGAGATGAGTAGCCTCAGACATTCGGATACCAGCTCGGGCTGGGAAGCGCTCTCGTTACACTCGTCCAACCCATCGACAATGACGAAGATACGGGGAGTTCGGCCATTTGCCGCCAAAATCCGCAACGGCTCCCCAATGAGGTCCCGCACGACGTATCGCATCTGCTGAGATCTGCCGTTTTGTAAGTGTTGGCGAGCTGCGCGGGCGATGTGTGGACGCAGCTCCCTGTGAGACTGTGCGAGTTGATCTGCTATTGTTGGGAAGAACTGCGAGGTCGACCCGAGGGTCGGATCTCCCCTCCTGAAGAAGAAAGATGCGCCTAATTCCTCTTCATGACGGCGACAGAACTCGGAGGCAATGGTCGACTTGCCCATGCCGGCAGGCCCAATCAGGAAACATACGGGTTTGTCGCTTGCGGCCCATTCAGTCAGCCGTTTGAACACAGCCTCGCGAGTGCCAGGCAGATATATCCGCTTCTCGACGTTACTGGTAGAGCGGAAGCCGGCCCAGTCAGTGCTGGGAAGGGCCCTCATAGTCTGCTCGTCACCTTGAAAATTATCATCTTATCAGCAGACTCAAAGGTCATCACATCACGGGGTCCACGTACGATAGGCTTGCTGTCGTTCAGCTTCGGCCCTCAATTCCTCATGGACATGCTCCATGCGATCGAGAGCACCAATTACCAAGTCTTGGATTGAGACTTGACCTGCTGACTATGAAGGTAGGATTGTCACGACGTCATGTATAGCAAGACGAGCGGTACTTACTTGAAAGCGCAGAACAGCATTCGTCATCCCCTCCTTGATGGAGCCGATGGATTCTTCGTCTCTCCGACTCCTCCAGACTCTTACCAGCAAGTTCCCTTCTCCGAGTGGCTCCGCCATGGCAAGCAGCTCCTCTAGGTCACTGCGACTGGGGCATCAGAGACACCGCCGACAACACCTGGAACAAATTATGTTACCGTATTAGCCCCTCCATACGGGAGCGCAACTCAGACGATCGCGCGAGGGAGTGCATCAAATCGTGCTGTTCTTTGGAGCCGTTCTTGTGGCGGTTGAGCCGGGTCTCCACTTGTCCGCGCACATCTTCGATTACCGTGATCAGCTTGGATATTTCGCGGCACAGCGCATCAACAGCATCCGCGTTGGATCTCGCTCTCTACGATTCGTGGCAAGGGACAGCATACAATGAGTTCGCGGATAAAGCGATCTGCCACATTTGTAGCAACTCACCGTAACACGCCTCAAGACCCCCAGAAGAACGTCAACGGCGATGGATATCCCGGGTATGGACGTGAGAGTCAGAAGATCCTTGCTGTTTTCTAAAGCCCAGATTGTATTGTTCAACACGTCCGTAGCGAGCCTTCTCCTGCGCGTTGACTTCACGTGTACGGCGCGTCTGGCCCAAATGGCCGGGACATGGCCGAGGCTTCCCAGCATTGGCCGCAGGAGACAAAAGAGCTGTCGTTGATGGTCGTGTCAATGTGACTCAGTGAGCTTAATACAAGGGCCCATCCTGGAGCGCTCAGTGGGTGGATGCTGTGCTTTGATCGAGATCGACTGAAAGAGGACAAAGGTAGCAGACGTTATAGGCGCGATTCTGCCTCGTCCAAAACGGGAAGGAGAACGGGACAGGAGGACAAGACAGAACCATGCGTTAGGGACGGGTTGTGTTTTGGGGCGTGTCCGTTCTCCTTCCTCTTTTGTCCGTGTCCGCGCCCTAACCGTCTGGGAACGAGACTAGGACAAAGGTTGGACAATGTGACCGGCAAGTTCCGAGAGCTTTGATTACTTCCCGCTAGGTACTACCATTGCTTCAGCGGTCCAAAAAATCACTTGCAAGTGCAACAATGGGGGCGGCATAAAGGCCAAATTACATAAGATTGGAACTCAGTATGAGTATAAGAAGCAGGGCCGTATTCATCGTCCCCCGCCAGCATTGCACGGAGTTCAACCATCACCATCACCACCACCCACCATCCACCACCCACCACCCACCACCCACCACCCCTACCACCACCCCTACCACCACCAACGCTCTATACCTCCAGCCTCCCCCCGCCTTTTCTCAACCGTCAACCTACCGTCGACAGATTCTACCGCGCGTCACAGTCCCCCACTCTCGGACACGATATGTCAACCAGCACGACGTCCGGTACTCAAGCCAAGGTCTATCGGGGTCTAGAGCCCGTCACTTCTATCGTCGGCCCCT
Source organism: Polyporus arcularius HHB13444 (assembly GCA_004369055.1). Taxonomy (NCBI): domain Eukaryota; kingdom Fungi; phylum Basidiomycota; class Agaricomycetes; order Polyporales; family Polyporaceae; genus Polyporus; species Polyporus arcularius. The sequence continues at coordinate 42,184 of ML211054.1, read as the reverse complement.
CCGTGTACCTCAGTGGTCCGGTTGAGCCTGGCAGAAGTGAGTCATGGCAGCTCAAGATGATACGACACCTGGAGCACCTCCCTGTCACCATATTCGACCCCCGAGGTGACCACTTGGACGCTATGCAGGAGGCAGGCCTGGAAGACGTGAATGCCGCTGCCCAGATCCGCTGGCAAACCGAGAACCTCGAGCGCGCCGATGTCGTTGCTGCCTACTTCGGGCCGAACTCCATCCCTTCGTCCGCCTTCCTTGAGGTCGGGATGGCCGCCACGACGGCGAACAAGCTTATCGTAGGCTGCTCGCCGTCCTTCCAGCTCTTCGCCAAGCTGAAGATTTACTGCGAGCATTACAACGTGCTGCTCGTCGACACGTTCGAGGAACTAGCCGAGAAGGTGGCTGACAAGTTGAGGGGCATGATGTGAATGTAGTAGTCGAAGGGTCACATTGCGACGGATTTAGCTTGTTCTGTCTGGCAGTCTTGTAGTGATGTGTAGTGGACTCTGTGAAGGGTAGTCAATTCCGATTTGTCCGACGTCGCCGCGCTCTTGTAATATGATGTTTGCTTCACTGAAAGGCGCATCCGGAGTTCTGTGACCACGTAAGGTAGACATGTTGCCTTGCCATCTCATCCGTCCTCGTTCGCCACGATGCAAGGCCGTGTACGATGCCCACCGGCAGAATCCGAGGCATGCGTACCAAGAGCCCTTGTACTCTCGCGCCTTTGTACTGGTTATTCAAATTCAAAGCAAGTCAATGCTGTGGGGTGAAGAGGGCCGCCTGAGGCCTCCCATGGGCATGAACATGGATATAGGTATCGACGGCGTGGCGCTCGTTCGGATATCATTGAAGTTTGACTGACGAGTTGCAAAGTCGGTTTTTTTGTTTGACCATCGTAGCGATGCCTCAGTACTATTGTGAGTAAAGACATGATCATGGCTGATGAATGGTTGTTGTGCGTACCCGCGATTAGTATGTATGGTACAAGAACAGACATAAACGCGACGCAAGCTTAAGGTCAGATTGCCAAATTGAAACACGGGGTAAGTAGCGCCCTGTTTGAGCGCTATTTACTGTCAAGACGTCAATGGGCCATTGACGCATCCGAACAACCTGCAACAGATCTGCGGTCGAGCTCGATATCACTGTCATCAGCAATTGTGTATAGCGTTTATCTCACAGAGTACAAATACGAGATCAGTTGCCACCGTTCTACATTCCGCCTCCTACCGCAACCTCTGGCCAAGCAGTAGATCCTGTTCCGAATTCGTCTCATTCACAGGTAGGCCGCCGGAGGCCACATGACTACAGCAGACACCTTTACTCACTTCCTCCGAGGCACTCTGCAGTGATCGCCACACCCGTTCGCCACGTTATGACTTCCTCGTCCGCTACCGTTGCAGTGGCCAGTGACGGCACCAGGCGATCCCGCGCCAAAGTCTACAAACCACCCAAGGAATTCCCCGAGATTGAAGGAGTCTCCGTCTTCCTTGCCGGCTCTATCGAGCAGAATAAAGCTGAACAGTGGCAAGACGCCCTCACGAAGCACCTCGAAGACCTCGACATCACGATCCTAAACCCCCGCCGCGACCACTGGGACCCCAAGTGGGAGCAGCGCAAGCGGAACCCCGAGTTCGCCTTCCAGGTGGAGTGGGAGCTCAAGGGTCAGCGGCGCGCGGACATCATCGCGATGTACTTCGATCCGAATACGCAGTCGCCCATCACTCTCCTGGAGCTCGGGCTCTTCGCGTCCACGAGGAAGGTGATCGTGTGCTGCCCGGACCCCTTCTGGCGCAAGGGCAACGTGGAGATCGTGTGCGACGACTATGGGATCACCTTGATCGAGACTCGGGATGAGTTCTTCAAGCATATCTACGAGAAGCTGAAGGAACTCGAGGCGTCGAAGGGCGTCGACCGCTTGAGTCCAGGCTAGGCTCGCGTCGGCGTCGACAGGCTGTGTTCTATCTCTTATCTCTGTGAGTGTGGCGCGCCACCCGTCCTGTGTATACCATGGCTAAAAAACCCCTCCTCCCAGCGAAGTTGCGTTTGGTTCCGGAGTGTATGTCACCTAGCTATGTACGCAGAGTTTCCTACACCTGTTACAGTGTCGTTATTGGGGATCTCATAAATGTTATTTGAACGATACTCATCTGGCGCGCGGCGTTGGAACGTTGAAGTTCACCGCTCTCCGAGCTGCATGCTTGTGATGCGGCAGGTTGTGAAGAACAGGTATTTTGGCCGCAGGCCAGCAGCAGACTCGCCGTGTGGGCCAAGTTTGGTTATACGCGATCACGTGAGACATCATACGCGTCGGGATGCCCTGGGCCTCGCTGCAATGTGCGACGTCGAGGCTCGAGCACGGACGACACGGGTTCTTCTGGACCACAATCTTGCTCTCTACGCTCTCCCCCGCTGCACGGTCATCCGCTCTCAAGACTACCCAAGGAGCCAACCGCCAGTATCAGAATGACGGTGACGGGCCATCGTCGCATGTCGGTACTAGTGAGTCGAAGGAGGTGACTGTATGCGTTGCCTTACGCGTCTCCCGACGTCTAGATTCCGCGAAACGGCCTGCCTCCGGAAATCCTGGACCGTATCGTGCTGCTGCTTGTATCAGACACAGCTGGCTTCCCCGCCATCGCCTCTCTCTCGCTAGTCTCATGGCAGTTCCGGCAGCTCGCTTTCAGGCGCTATTACGCTACTCTTCGCGTGCGCTCGGCAAGGCACTGGGTTAGGTCGTGTCGAATCGATGGGATGTATTCATGGGTTCGGTGAGTCAAGCTCTCAATTCACGCGGCGCATATACTCACCCGTATGTCTCTGTATGCGCATATTTGCAGCTCTCTCGACACCTCGACACCCTTCTTCCAGTACAAGCTGGATGCCTTGTCTCGCTTTGCGTCTCTCCAAGACCTGACGCTCGACTTTTCTGCCGATGGACTTGCCACGCAAAGAAGCCGCTGCTTGCTGCTCTTTAAGAACGTCACAGCGGGCCTTTCCTCTCTGAAGCTGACCCACCTGCCCCGGATCGATGTTACTCTTCTCTCCCTTCTCGCTGGTCGCTTCCCCGCACTGTCGAAACTCGAACTCTCTTGCACCGAACGACTGGACGAACAATGCTGCTGGCTGTGCTACGAGGAGTCATCAAGCTGCGTTGTCCACTCGCCCATACCGGACTGCTTTCCCTCGGCCGAGCGCCTTGCGGTATGCAATTCTCTCAGTGCCGTTACTCCTGACCACCTACCAAGCCATCTGCAGAGCGTGTTTGGCAACGCCCTGAAGCCCCTCCGGAAGCTCGAGCACCTGTTCCTTGGGATCTTCCTCTCCGGCGCCGACATGCTCAACTGCCACTTCGATCGCTGCGCCACAGTGGTGATTTTGTCGCCCCGAACGGGGTGGTACTCCTCTCCTCCCTTCGGCCCTGACCGCTGTGAGATATGCCTTGTGGAACATGGCGCCACGGTGCGGGAACGAGAGCGTATCGCCAGCGCCCTCCTCGCGAAGCTGCTGCCGTCGCTGGAGACCATTGGCTGGAGCACCTACTTTGCTAAGGATAGACCTGGCGATGACGTCGAGCGCAAGGCCACCGTGCTTGCCAGGGACAGTTTGGAAGGGAAGGCGGCGATGGGGCGGAGAGGCAGCGCGCTGGATAAGGCTGGATAGGCACGTTTCTGGGGTTTACTCGGGGATATCATCGGTGTCGTCGCGAACGATCTCTTGCTCAGAAACATGGACGTGCTCGTCCCTCTGACTTGCTTGCTCTTGCCGACTCAGTACGTAGACGAGACATCAGAGGCTCGAACCCCCGTCGGCAGGCAGAGTAACGCCGGACCAACAGGGCACGGGCGCTTCAGATGGCCCACCCAAACCGCCCAGGCACAGCGCAAGACTCAGGCTCTCATCTTCAAGCTTCAGGCCCCTCGTCCGCCGGTCGACTTTCGCTGCTGTCCCCTTTCTATCGGCTGCCTCCTAATCTCCATGCACATATAGACGACCCTACTTGACATCTAATTCACTGGTCTACTCGCATCACTATGCTCGACTCGGCTTGGGCTCCACAGCAACACCGCGACAGTCGCGGATGGACATCCTTCGACTCGGACAAACCTCGTCGCTCGGGTAGCACGAACTGGCTGGCCAGCTTACTCGGTGTGAAGAGCGAGCTGCCGGTCCACACGGACCAGAAGCCGTCGGGAGATGGAGAGGTAGCGCAACGGTTGAGAGGGTTCAGGCGCACAGTTATGCGCCGACTCCCGTCCTTCGAGTGGTCGCAACAGAGGGGACAGAGGCTCACCGGCGAGGGTCAGTCGTCGATAACGGTGCCTTCAGCCACCACGGTACGCTTCGTGCTCTTGTGCTGTCTCTGGTATGCCACCTCCGCCCTCTCCTCGAACACCGGGAAATCCATCATGACCCTCTTCCGCTACCCGATCACCCTCACCTTCGTCCAGTTCGGCTTCGTGGCGGCGTACTGTCTCCTCTTCATGAGCCCCATGGTGGGCTTCTCGAAGCTACGCCGTCCGAACAAGGCTATCATCCGGAATACGCTCCCCATGGGCGTGTTCCAGGTCGGGGGTCACATATTTTCTAGTATGGCTATCTCCAGGATCCACGTCAGCACTGTCCATACGATCAAGGTCAGTAATATCCCCTACATCAGTTTTGTACCCTATCTGACACTGTGTTCAGGCCCTCTCCCCCCTGTTCACTGTCGCCGCCTACGCGCTCTTCTTCGGTGTCAGCTACTCACCGAAGACGTACGTCTCGCTTCTCCCCCTGACCCTCGGTGTCATGTTGGCGTGTAGCTTCGACATGTCCGTGTCGAACGCGATCGGCCTCCTGTGCGCCTTCGGGTCTGCGGTCGTGTTCGTTACCCAGAACATCTACTTCAAGAAGATCGTGCCCTCTGGGCCGGGCGCACAGTCATCGCACAAGCTGGACAAGCTGAACCTCCTGTTCTACTCGTCCAGCATGGCGTTCCTGCTCATGATCCCTATTTGGATGTACTACGACCTCCCCGTATTCCTGGCCGCGGACGCGACTCACGTCGCGCATCCCACGCACGGCCATGCGACGCCGCACTCGGTTACATACTACTTCATCGCCAACGGCACGGTCCACTTCGCGCAGAACATCATTGCATTCGTCATCCTGGCGTCGACATCTCCAGTAACGTACTCCATTGCGTCGCTCATCAAGCGCGTTGCGGTCATCTGCATCGCGATTGTCTGGTTCGCGCAACCGGTGCACCCCATACAGGCGTTCGGTATCGCAATGACCTTTGGCGGTCTGTACATGTACAACAACGCCAAGAGCGACGTGGAGAAAGGCGAACACAAGATGCGGAGGGTCGAGGCTGCCCGCGGCCTCGCGCTTCCTACGACTAAGGCCGAACTCGCCAGCGGCGAGAACACCCCCGCGCGGGCCGTCAGTCCCGAGCCCATATCTGGCCCGGCGGAGGTCGCGCTCAGCTCGGCATACGGCCGCATCCCGCACTCCGCCTCGCACCCTCCCCTTGCGATAGCGATCCCAGATGCACCACACCCACACGCTCCTCCTCCTTCATCGTACTCCTCCAGCCAATACGCCATGCCGCCTTCGTACTCGCGTTCTCACCCGCATGCGAACCTCCACATCAAGATCACACCTCCCAGCGCCACCAAGCCGACACACGCGATCTCGCCGGTCGACTCGTACCCGTCCCCACCGCCGTCGTTAGACTCGCCGCCGTCAAGTGCGGTCCAGCAGACGTCGGACGCCCCGTGGCCTGCATCAAGACGGCCGTCCATGGTCGCGGGCCACTCGCCGCCCCACCAGCGGCCGGAGGCGAACATACGGAGGACGGTTGTTGCATGACGGCTGTTCAGCTCGGAGGAGGGTCAGTGTACGAAGTAAGGAGAGGCTCATGGATGACGGTGGCACGGACTTTATACCCAGGACGACGATGTGGACGAGCCGGGCAGTTGCTTAGATTCCTCAACCATACCTTACGTGGGGACTACTATTGTGCATCGGCGACGAACTGGCCACGACATTGGCATTGACGCAGACGCTTCAGCATGTTGCACCTCACCAGACTCCTTCCCTCCTCCCATCTAGGTCTGCTGCATCTTGTCCTCCGATTCGGGTCCGGGGACGCAGCGCTGGCCAGCTTTCGGGAGAATTTTTGTATATCGGGAGGCGTTTGGACTTCGGACTTCTACCTCGGCCTGAATGGCCGCGTTTTATTAGCACTAGTTATCTTCTCTTATATCACTATCTATGTATCGTGCGTGCACTACCAAAGGCTCGGGAGTGGCATCATAGTCTCATAACAATACCCTTGTGTCGTCAGCATTAGTGCGAGGGGTTTGTTCCAACCCTAAGTGGCATCATCATGACTCGATGGTATCTGACTGGTTACTATCATCGAGCGATCGTCAGCAGCCTTGTCAGAGTAAGACCTTGCAAGAGGGAGCGGTCGTATCATACTTGTACAAGTTCGACCAAGTGTGTCTCAGGTCCAAGGGCGTCCACACCAGTATCCGCTTTCCAGGCTTTCTACGTTCACGTTGACTGTGACTCACCTCTCGGGGTTCTACGTTGTTTAGCTCGGTATACTTATCCCTTTCAGAAACCGATCAGCATGAGTCAAATCGGTGATGTTTCCAAGTAAGCTATGCAAACTAGACTTGAGCATCTCTATACATGAACGGTAGAGATGGTACATAACTAATAACACTGTACGTCGCTGGGTTCGTTCAATCTGCGAAGGGCAAGTTCCGCATCACCCCATCGTCGACACCCATTTCGTCTGCACCCGCTAGGTCGGCAACGACGCGAACTGGATGAGTGTACTTGACCTTCGGAAGCTGAGAATATAGTTTTTCCCTCTCGAGTATAGCATATATCTCCTTCTTGTTGATTACTTCGACTTCTGTGCTGGTAGGTGTCCTCACGACTGCCCAGGCCCAGGCCGCGGTTACGAAATAGGCGTCTATGAACAGATTCTCCAGCTCCGGTTGTGCCGCTGCGATGTCAAGCGCGAGCTTGTTAAGTTGAATGACGCTCACGGCCGGCTCTCTGTCGATGATCGGGTACTGGTCCCGGCTCACATGGAGCATGCAGAACCGGAGATGGCGGAAAGGGAGGAGAGCGGCTTTGATCAGTCCCTACAGGTTCGAGGCGATTAGCGAGAAGTCATCTACCATACATCCTGCTCACAGACGTACCATGTTAAGCACATCAAAGTACGTACCAACGGCCAGTAGGACGTGCATATGCAAATGCAGTTCTAGGTGCGTTATTTCCAGCGGGTATGGGACGTGCCGCAAGAGTACCACCAAGTCGAGGCGGTGGTCGACGTGTATGCGGCCGGGCCCCCCAGGGTAGCCGACACGGAGGCTCAGGTTCGTGGGGAGAACATCTGCAAGCACTGCGTGGAGCATCCTGGCGTGGCCCTGGTACGGAGCGATCCCCAAAATCTCCACCCGGTGTCGTTTGCCCGTCAGACCGAGCACAAACAACCCCTCAAGGCCTCCGACAAGGTGCTGCAACGTCGGCCATGGGGACAGTGCCCTACGGTTGGCCTCGCGCACTTCCAAAGCGTTGTCGAATAACCCGTGCATGGCTAGTTCAGGGGTCGTGTAGACCAAGTACGAGATATTCGGGAACAAGTGAACGAGTAGCGGAAGCGAAAGCCATCCAACCTCTCTGAGCGTCAGCTGACGGACCAAGGAGAACTGGGGATCATTTGGGGGAGGGATGAACAAAGGAGGGCCCATATGTGCGTTCCGGACCCTGACACCTGTCAGAGTATTCCCGTGAGGAGCGAGGAATTGCCTGCAGTCGGCGTACGCATCCGGACGGGCATCGTAGAAATTGACGTCAAAGATCTGGATGGTAGGTAAAATCGATTCCAGGAGTGATGCGGTCTGGTCGCCAAATGAGGCCAGTTGGATGCTCGTCAGAGAGGGTAGGGATGCGATGACGGTGACGAGGTGCAGCTGCGCGGGACAGGCTTCGCTAGCCACGGAGATGTCCGCGCGCTGGAAAAGCTCCTCGGCATACCCTATACGGAGTTCCTGCAGCCCAGTAGCCCGGGCGAGGATCTGCGCAAGGGAGGGAATAACCTGGAGGATCTTCTCCTCCTGGGCAACCTCGTCGGGATGCATCTCCTCTTCCTCTTCCTCTTCATGGTCCCCATCCCTGATCCGTGGAAGTGCGATGGTAAGGATGAGATCGCGAAGGTAGCCGGGTCTCCTCGTGATGTCGCCTAACACGAAGTTGCAGAATGACCTGAGGTCGGAGACGTCTTTGAAGTAGAGGTCGCGCAGCCCGAGGAGAGGCCTGCTGCCCAAGGTGTATAATTGCCCGCATGTGCGCATCAGCGATGAGACGTCGCGGCGCTCGTCCAGGTCGTCGAAGACCAGATTCCAAGCATCGAGCGGGAGAGGCCCTGGCCATTGAGCTGCCCTGCAGAGCGTGTGAGTTCGACGGCGTTCCTTGCCGCTGGACGACGACTCACATCCTGCGCTTCGACTTCCTTGGTTCGTATGTGGTTGGCAATGGTCTGCGGGGTGGCACGCCTGAGGTACCAGCTCCTCATATACTGCCCCGCTCGCGGTGGGAAGCGCCCACAATGGGAACGGGGACAAAGCCAGGAGCGCATACCAGTGCATCCTCGTATTGTAATGTTGCATTGTGCAAGCAACGACAGGTTGCTTAGCGACGATGCATAGATCGTCGCACTGGCTTAGTATGGCTAGGTATCATTGAGAAGTACTCACGGTTATTGTTCAAGCCATGCGCACACCCCACTGGCAGCAGAACCCAGCAACCGATACAAGGTATCACAATTGTTGGTATGATTGCTGCGCTGGATCGTCTATGAATGCGAGTGATATCTGTCGTGCGGGATCGTGAACTGGCGTGACGATCATGCAGGGCCCTGCTCTATGTCCACATCGTTCTTTTTCTCTTCCGTTGGGGGCCTCGTGTCCATGGGGATCCTGAGGTTCTCATTGTTGCTGCCCTCATGCCCTGGCTCTGCAGTGCTCGCTACAGCTGCTTCGCGTTTTCTCCGGCGCCTGGCCAGGGGATTGAGGATGAGGGCACATAGGATGACGATCCCGTCCAAGAGCTACGGGAAGCAAAAATCAGAATGCTTCACTGAAGCGTGAATGTGAGGGCACCTACCACCACCAGTGAGTAAGTTGCGCCAGCGACGACATCAAAGTCGTCCTTGAACGCGAGGGATAGGTCATTGAACACGCCGCCGATGAGATCGACTGTCATGAACAACATGGAAATGCCGACGACCTCTTTACGCTTGTAAATCTCGTAATATTGCGGCCTGACGCAGCCGCAACAGCGAACCCTGAGTCAGAGGACCCGGAAGCACTCAATGACACTCACAATAGCGCTCCAGCTATGAGAATCGTGCTGAATATTCCGAAGAACTGCACAGGTGCCATGTTACCGGCATTGTAGGCGGGCTGACGCGATATAACATGCGTCAGTCAGGCGGTACGACCGGAGGAAATACCGGCGCAAGACTTCTCACCGTGATGGCAAAGATCATGCCGACTTCGAAGCCAGCGAATAGTGCCACGGAAGTCACAAAGATCGCAATGGCGGCTGCCCTCGAACGCTTCCGGCCGTAGTATTGACACTAGGTGACAAAGACAGAGGAACGAGTCAGCATTCAACGTTGAATATGCAACACCTTATTACGATTCGAGCGGCTCACTGACCTGAACCCAAGAGATGAGACATAAAACCCCGAACAGCTGCGGCTGCAGAATCAAGGGTATGTTGAGATTTTGGACGATGGAATAGGTCCCAAGGAACGTCCCTGCGATGCCCCATGTCAACCTGTACTTCCCATTGAAGCGTAACGAGAATTAGCGCTTAGGCTTAGGTGTCACACGACCATTGGGAACAGCACGTACATGAGCCATTCAGACAAACCCTCAGTGGATTTGGTGCGCCAAGTATGCCATAGCTGAGGTAACAGTTGAACGGTCCAGCAAATAGTACCTGCGACGAAAGGCGTCGATGTCAATTTCAAGCTACTTATAGCCTAGAACGAGATGGGACATACCCAGCGTCCCGAGAGCGTTCTCCGCTGCATGATTAGCAGGCATATATAAACACTAGGCCTGTGAGACAGGCAGGGGAATCTGGCTGCAATCCAAGGGAGAGGCAAAGAGCGAGTCAGAACGTTAGCCCGTCATGACATACGTTTTTAAGCAGGGTATCCACAGCGCCGGCTCTGCTTCTTGGCGAGACTGCAGAGGACTCGAGGCAATTTTGTCAGCTGCCGGCGGGTCGCCGTCGCCCGTGTGGGGGGCTTTTGCGTGATCGAGCACGGAAAATGAAGCAAATCAGGGGGGCGCCTATTGACTTACCGGACATCCGGGGTCGGCTAAACAGGCCTCCACGGGAGACCTCAGACGACTGAGTTCTGTCGCAGGACACGGGCGGCGTGGTTTGAGACATCGTCCTGTGATCAGACGTGATACGGGGTGAAACAACGAGCAGTAATTCACCGTGTTGCACGTCTATAACCCCCAATCCGCGCAAGAGTATACAACATGGGAGGCGCTATAACAAACCTAGAGTAACATAAGCAGAGATCTAATCGATACACCTGACGTACGGATCGCTACAAACACTGTGAGGGGTATCAACAAACCTAGAGTCTAACGACACAAAATAGATCCTGTCCGAATTGGTGAATCGAAGGCTTCATGGCGTGGTCGTTGCGGAAGTACGTACTCAAGAAAGCAATACTACCGCGCGAGTCCGCGAACAGTTACGCCTCCGTCGAAGGTGTCGGCACGCCAGCCATCCGCCGCAAGGGCGTTCTTGACTGCGGGACCCAGTACGCCGATGCCGTTCGTCGAATGCTTGCCACGACCAGTGATAATCCTCAGAGGTTTGCCTGTTGCACGATAGCGTGAATTCCATGAACGGGGAACGCTGCGGCAAGATGACGCACCCTTCCAATTCGCTGCAACGAATTCACGAGAGATGGCGACGGCTTCCTTAACCACTGTGCCGTGCAGATCGATCGAATCCGCGTTGGGGGTGGTTACGCTGTACATCAACCAATTGTTAGACCGTGAGCGCACCGTGGGGGAGGGGAGACCAACCGAGTGCGCATGACCATGTCGCGGGCTGAGTCAAGTTGCTGGCTCTGAGCCTGTTGCTGCAGTTCGCGCGCCTGGAGGTTCATTTGTCAGTCGCACGTATACGTATCGGAAAGAAGGGATTGATCTGACCCTCTCAGCAAAATAAAAGGCGATCTCGCCTCCATGGTTCTTCGAATGGCCGCTCTGCCACGCCTTCCCAGCCTCCCGCAACGCAGCTCTCCGCTGCTCCAACAACTCCCATGTACGTGTCCGATGGGATCTGAACGACGCATGAAGCTCGCCGACGTCCCACTTGCCACCCTTGCCTTGCCCGTTGCCACTGCCCTTGACTTTCCGGGAGGTGGATACTGGGTTGTTATACGCGCGTATAACGCCAGACAACGGATGCGGGCCATCCGGGCCCGGCTTGATAGGTACGGTCTGCCATGCATTGGGCGAGGCCGATGGCTTCTCCTTCGCTGGACTGGGTATTGTGTGCGTCCGTCGAGCTGTGTTGGGAGGCGGAGGAATAGGCGGCGGGCCAGACGGCAAGTTCGTATTGGTCTTAGATTGAGGCGCTTTCTGGTGGTAAACGCCCCAAGCGTACTGCTTAGAGGAGAAGTCCACATCGAGTTCAACGAGGAGTTGAACCACATCCAGAGCGGTGTTCGGATTCCCACCGGTGGCCCGCAGGGCGAAGAGTGCATCCTCTAAGAGCTGATCGCGCTCTTCAACATTAAGGTCCGCATAGATTGAGGAGGTCGTGAGGACCTCGAACATGCTGAACAGCAACGGTCCCTCTCCTTCCGTGACCTCGTCCGTCGCGTTCGAGGTCTTGCGCGCAATCTCGGTCAATGCGGCCCGAAGAGCGTGAGCAGGAGTGGGATATTGGGGGGAGTGGAATACCGACTGGAAGAACGAAGGGGAGTGGGACGGGATGAGGGTGGCTAGGTGGGAAGCGACGGAAGCTAGCTGGGTCCACGGATCGGGCATACCAGGGCGCGAATTTGAAGCCGCAGGACGGGCATGGTGCTGCTGCCGGACATCGACGAGCTTAATGGTGGTACCCTTCTTCGTTGGCTTCTTCTGCTTCTGAACACCCTTCTTCTTCTCAACCACCTCCCATGCAGGCTCATAACCCATCTCCATCGACTCCGATTCGCTTAGGCCGCGTTCCTCAAGCTCCCGTACGTACTCACTGGTGAGAATCTCCTCCACCAGCGCCTCCATGTCAAGGTCATCGATGTTCGCTCCATGGGCAGCAAGGGTATCTCTGAGCTTGTCAAGCGAGACGTGAGGGAAGACCGCGCGAAGGAAGCCGAGGGGAGAACTGAGGGGCGGCTGGCCGGAGGACTCGGAGGTGGCTGAGCTCGTAGAAGCGTAACCAGAGTTGTCCGTGATCGAAAAGTCGTAGGAGCTGGAGGTGTCATCCGCCAAGGAGGTAGGTGATATATGGAGTTGGGAGAAGGCAGACACCGACCGCTCGTCCGAGTCGAGGATCTCCTTCTCTGCCTCCGCGGCAAGATTTCTCAAGACCTCGCGCAGCTGACCGAGCTCTATGTCTCTCTGCGCATCGTTCCCAGAGATGTAGTCCGCAACTATGGCAGCGATGAGGGAAGTGTCGAGTGGTGGGGAGAATTCCGCCTGAAAGGTGCCTTCTCAGCGACGTCGCGTGGTCCCGACACGGCTGCGTACCTGTAGCGTATCTTGTATGCTAGGCTGTGATGCCATCGCGAGCAGCGCGTAGGATGTGGTGGACGGTTGTTGTGGAGGTGTATGGTGAACAGTTTCATTTGGCTCCGCTCGGATACTTACCGAGACTTACCGGCGGGCTGACCTCATGAGCGTCTATGACATTGGCAGCAGGCGCTGTCCGATGTCGAGCACATTCCGCTCCGTCCGCGTCAGCCACCTTCCTCGCTGAGCTCGACATTGACAACAAGTCAACGACCAGTCTCGCTCGGGTGCTCGTCTTGTGGTCGTCTGCATGTCGCGTGTCGCCAAGGTCACTCTTGCTGCCGCCGTCTTCGGGTCAGCATTCGTCATCTGGGGCGTTCACCACCTGCAAGTCCAAGAACGTGAGGTATGCATTGCGCTTGGTTGTCGCAGTGGCGAGAAGGGATGAACAACTTTCATTCCAGACCATGTACCAGGGCGTACTCAGGGATGAGGTGCGACGGCGAGAGAAGATGAAGCAGAGAGAAGAAGACCTGCAACGATCACTCGAGAAGCGTGAGCTCTACGAGCGTGTTCAGAATGTCTCAAAACCTGCACCTGATCCAACCAGTGCTACATGACGTGTATGTTGCATTGTAATTTGAAGTGTGTTGTAGTTGACAGCAGGACTTCCGACAAGACTAGTTGAACTCGCAGCCTTGGACTAGCCCCCTTTTATTGGGCATATGATAGCATGCCGGTCTAATGGCATCAATTCCATACCAGACGGCATTGCCAACTTCGCTTTGGGCTACTGCCGCCCTCGGGGTTGAAGGCATAGGACTAGGATTTTGCTGAGAATCCCAAGGTGCGCACGTATTTCTCTCGGCCGTGTGACAGCCGCGCACGCACCCGGCCAGGATTGACGTATGTAAGGAGTCTCTGAACATCTCGTATTATGAGTCTGCCGAACCACAATGTTACCAGCATTATTCGTCGCGAAGTCCCTCACATCAATGGGTTGTGCCATTCGCATTCGACACTACACGATCGCCCGTTCCGTTCGTCGTGGTTTGCGCGATGCTGCCCAGTCTGCTGACGACTGGATATGGCGGTTCCTTTGCTGGGTGGAGGACCGTCAGCCTGAGCTGTGTCCAGTCGTCGATGTTGAAATGGCCATATCCGCTTGCTCCCCTACGCAATCAAACTTTGTCAGTACGTCTTTCGTCGACGCAATGTCGCACACGTACCCCATTCCTCCCAAAGTTCTCATGGGTTCTCCGTGAATGGTGGGACCGTTGATGTTGGTGCAGTCTGCCCTGATCAGCTACTGATTCATGTAGGTACCACGCCGCTGTCACTCACATGCACGGATCCTCGCCGACACGTCGAGCGCTGCGTGGACATCTCGGGTCCACAGTCCGGCCGACATGGAGTACTCGGAACTATTCGCCAGCTCTACTGCTTCATCTGTCGTGTCCACCACCGCCACTACGACCACTGCCCGCAGCGCACGATGATGGTTTCAGCCATCGCACTTCGTCCAATGTCGGATCGGATGAGGTACTTACCCGGTCCAAAGCTCTCCCGCTCCCAAAGTCGCATCCCCGGTCTCACGTTCATCAGGATGTGTGGCTGAACAACCGCCCCCTGTCTGCTCAGGTCACCCACTATGAGCGTCGCACCATCGCTGACAGCCTCCTTAATCATGCCGACGACGTTCTCAGCAGATCTGTCCGTGAAGAGGGCATCGAGGACCGCCGAGGGCTCCGTCTTGGTGTCCCCGGCCTTGACCTGCTTGAAAAGCGCGGTGAGTTCCTGGACCAGGGTAGGCGCTGCTCCTTGCTGGACAATGACGCGTTCCGTGGACATGCAGACCTGCCCGGAGTTGAGAAGAGCGGAGGACGTGATCGCTCGTGCGGCTCGCGGGATGTCAGCATCATCAAGTACCTGCCTCAGCGTCGGTCAGCAAATTCCTTACAACATCCCATGCGTGCGGCGGCTTACGACAACAGGTGCCTTGCCGCCTAGTTCCAGTATACATGGCTTCAGGTACTTCGCAGCTTCTGCCGCGATGATCCTGCCGACGCGGTCGCTTCCTGTGAACTGGGACCCAGTTGACACTGTGCAACCCAGGAAGTGGGCCGACAGGGCACTCACACTAATCTTGCGAATCAAAGGATGTGCGATGATCTCCGCGGTTCGCGCAGGAGAGTCTTCTCGCGACATCGAGATGAAGTTGAGGACGCCTTTCGGCAACCCGGCCTACGAGGGTAATGAAAGGTCTGTGCCTTCAGAGCCCATCGAGTCAACTGCGCTCACCTCCTCGAACAGCTCCGCAATAATCGCCTGCGTACGGGGGCTCTCTTCCGAGCATTTCAATACCACCGTGTTGCCGCATATGATTGGAAGCGCGATAGCCCTGATGGTCAGTCCCGTGGGGGCGTTCCACGGCGCTATCCCGAACCTTCCCCCCATCGTGAGTTCCCGCAGAGTGTTCCACCGCCCATGAGCACTCACACAACGCCGAAAGCTCGCCTCTGCGCCATCACCCGCCCACCAGGAACGATAGAAGGAAACGCCTCGCCCTTCATCTCCATCGCCATGCTCGCGTAGTTGCGCAAGAAGCCTATCTGCGCGAGGTAGTTGAACGGCAGCATGTCCTCCGTCGACGACACCTCCTCTGGCGGAATGGTGGCGACTTTCTCTCTGTACTTGTCTGTCGCCAGGATGTCTGCGGCTCGCAGGAATACGTCGCGTTTGACCATGAGTGGGATGTGCTCCCATGTCGTGAATGCACGCGCCGCCGCATCCACTGCCGCAGCGCAGTCTTCCGCGGACGCAGAAGCAGCCGTTCCGACCACCTGTCCGGTCGTCGGGTTGCGAACCTCGAAGGACGCTCCAGTGCTAGCTGGGCGCCACTGTCCGTCGATGAAGAGAGGGGTGAATGGAAGAGACATCGTGGGTTGCAAGTTGAGAGCCCAGTGAGATGGCTGGTTTGTTTATAAGAGATCGTCGTACGCTTTATACTTCAGTGGGCGTGAGGATTAGAACTTCACCTAGTCTGTATGGCGTTCCCACCGAAGCGTCCAAGGAATCATCCTGGGCGGTGAGCAGTCGGCGAGCTTACGAAACGCTCCCCAGTCTGGGATCGGTTCTCGTCTCGTGCGAGCGCGGCGGGACCACGGTACGCCGCGAGACCGTGGATAGCAACTGGTACCACTCGAATTGTTTCAAACGTTCCTAGGACAGCCGCTCGCAGGATAAGACGTGCGCGAACCAGGGCAACTACGAGGGACAGTTGCCGACTCGCCGCCGACGCGACGCGGTTACGCTAAGTAACGGGGATGGAGGTCACAGTCAATGCGCATCTTCCTCTGTGAGCACTGCTCATCCGAGCACTTGTGTGAATGGGACATGAATGCATGACGCGTAGACCCATGAAGTTCGTTGACAAAGTCAGACATCCGAGTCCGTTGGTTAGTACAACGTCGGGCGTTTGCGATGAACTGAAGCACCGGTCCGAGTTCCGATGATAATGGCGTGTGCGCTTGTCCAAAACTGAAGTTCCTACTGTACTCCTCCCTACCCTACTGAGCCTAAGTACTCCTCCTCGCAGTTTGCGTCCCGAAACACTCCAATCCGATTATAAGCGAGAGCACGCATAATACCGCCAAGGAGTACACACAATGGCCACCGACGAGGAATGGGAGAGTTCTGGAGACGATGAATCCTACACGATTTCCCACCAGGTAAGCATGTCTCAACATCTTCGCCGGCATCTAGGACCTAATAGCCACAGTCTCGCAGAACGAAGCGTCGCAAAGTCACGCAAAAAGGACGCAGAAAGCGTGCCGACTCTCAAGAGCGCGATGCACCAGCACAGTCATTCTCCTTGGATCCCCTCATAAAGGCGCTGCGCGAGCAGGCAGCGGAGGACTGGAACGACGAGTTGGACATGCGCGACTCCTTTGACGCAACCATGGACACCTTGCTTCCAGAGCTGGAGGATGCCGAGAGAGCTTTCATGTCAGAGCATACGCTAGCGGTCGCACAGGTCAGTGCTCCTACCATCGTATATACGTACAGTCGTGTCAACACCCGCCCCAGTCCTCAGGTTTGCATCTTCTTTCCAGGAAGAGGGCCGCGCAACTGGCCGTGCTGGCGGAGGAAGAGAATTGTACCGTCCTATCGTCCTTACTCTCTGCGAAAGCTAGATTGCATTCGGTTCGTCCAACATTGGTAGCCTGCCGCATGCTCGATCTAATCTCAGGTTGACAGAGAATCCTACGACGGGTTGTCTTGGATCGTGACCCTCCGTACGGGCGGTCCGGGACGCTCACTCCCTTACGGGTACCACGACCCATCTCTCTAGTCAACAGGCAAGTTCTCGATGCGCTGTACGCGATTCAAACTACGCCGTACGAGAGTTCCTTTCTGTCGCGCCTACAGGGCTACAGCCCGTGCCGGCAGACTGGCGCCATCGCTGTCGACTGGGAGACGCGTACACCTTGGATGGAACTCATGGATGACATCAGGGACCATTATACTTTCTCCCAGTGCGTTCCTATGACGATACTTCATGCATGGGGTGACTGAGAGCGTCGCGCAGTCCTGAAGAGGATCCTACGTTGGAAGTCGTAGCGCCGATCACGTACTGTACATTGCAGCCCTGTCATTTGGACCAGGTACATGATTTGCTGGCTCGGGTTTTCTGGGAGGGCGTTGACGGTACGTCATTCTGGGGCCCGATTTGTTTGCGAACACCGGTTGATTCGACCTCGTTCAGTGAGCGATTCTCTACAGTATTCGCCAGAGAAATGCACCATCGTCGCGATGTACAAACAACTCGTCGTCGGGGCTGCGTTCCTCAGCTCACCACAGGAGACCTATATCACCTACCTTGCCGTCCGATCGGGCTGGGACAACTCTCAGATCGCGAAGTCAGTACAAGGCCTCGCTGCGATGAGCGGAACTAGAGAAGCTGAATATTATGCGACAATACAGATCTATGCTCTATCACCTCATTACACGAAACCCACATAAAGATATCACCCTGCACGTCTCGATCAACAACCCAGCCATGGTTAGTACCCGATACGTGTATAGCATCTGTCTTCCCTAATTGACGTCAACCCCACAGCTCCTCTACAATCGCTTCGGCTTCAAGGCGGAAGAATTCATCGTCGGCTTCTACGAGGACTACCTCGATCCAAAATCGCCACAGTCAAAGAACGCGTTCCGACTTCGTCTCCGGCGCTGGTGATCCACGGGTGGCATCATTGCACTCGCGGTTTCTTCATCTGGCGACTATCGCCGGAGACAGATGCCGGAGGGCTCGACAGTGGCGTGGATGTGGCAGACCCATTCTCGTCAACGGCTTGTTGCTGGAACTTTCGTTCGACCTCGTCGACCCACTTGCCCCCTTCCGCGCCCTCGAACAGCCAGACATGGCTAATGAACTCTATAAGCACATGCAACTGGGCGGGTAGCACAGCCAACGTACCTATTTCCTACGCGTCGCGGCTGGCTCTCGAACTCGGCAGAGGGTCGTTTCCTCAAGTTCCGTTTCGGCGTGTCGAGCTGGTTACCGCTGGACACCGTGACCTCCGGAAGGTCCCATCCGAGGCGACGGCACAAATACAGAACGATCTCGTCTGCGTTTCCTAACAGCACGATCTGGAGGCATGTCAGCTTGTGGAAACACCGGATATATATTGCGTATGGACGGACATCTGGGTTGATGTGCCGTATAGGAGTCTTGTTGATGAGGATTTGGGGTACAGAATGGGGCAGATGGGCTGAAGCGATACTCGGTAAGCCGTCCTCCTCGCTGTCTCGAAACGCCGATTGTAACTCACAGATGGTGTCTGACACAGGCGCAACCTTGAGAGAAGTCCCGATGATGATCACTAGGTCGACCTTGTCCCTGTCCTCTATAAGGGACTGCTCGAATGCATCATCCAGCTTCTCGCCGAAGAACGTAATATCAGGCTATGGCGCACTCGAGTCAGTCTCCTGTGTGTGCATATGGACACGTCCACCAGGACGCTTGCCTTCATGATGCCAGGCGGGTACAATGGTAGGTCCGGCTCGTCGGATTCGTCGCTGTCCCACCCATCTTTCTTCTTCTTGCCCTTCTTCTTTCCAGACTTGCTTGTCGCCGCAGGCGCCTGAGGAACGTTGCAAACCTTGCATAGAGGCACCTTCTGATTCATGATGTCGTCCGCGATCTCACTTCCGGCCACGCGTGTCCTGCAGTTGATACAGGAAGCTGTCGCGAAGGAGCCGTGGCACTGAACCACTCGCTGAACACCAGCCAGCGTCTCTAGTGTATCGATGTTCTGTGTGTAATTCTGTGCAGAACAACCTTCCATGTCATCTTGGCAGATATGGTTCTCGGTCTGATCACTTACGCGGAGAAGCTATACACACGTGATTGTTAGGACGGCAGGACTGTCAGATGGAATGAGATGTAGCACACACCTTGCCCTTGTCCTCAATCAGCTTGATGAAGCGATGGCAAGGTGAGGGTATAAAGTTAGACGGGTATATTTTGCTACAAGAACAATCAGCTGATTGACAACTGACAATGACATGCACTGCTCGTCAGAACACACCTTGCGAATGAACTGCGCAGGATGCTACATTAGCGCGCTGGTGAGAGGGCACACGGTTGCACAGACAACTGACTAGAATACTAGATAGGTAAACGTGAGTTCCGGACGCCCTCTGCCGCAGACATGCCATAAGGCTTACCTGCGGGGTTCTCCCGAAAGTACTGTATGTCAAACCTAATTGCTTCGAGTCAGAAAGTTGTGAGTCGTTTCCACATGGGTGCACTGACATCTCTTGTGGGTCGTTCAAGTCGTATTCGCCGCTCTCCTGGAGAGACGCGTACAGGCCGTTCCTGGACCGGAAGTCCGGGATCCCACATGAGACGCCTATGCGTTACCACACACGCCAGCACGAGGCCGACGAAGAAACCAACGTCAGTCTTCTCGAACGCCACAAAGGTCATCGGGAGCAATTCAAGTGACTTCGGACTCACTAATCCCCGCGCCTGTGAGTATCAGGATTCGTTTGGCCCCTGCTATCAGATTGACCGCGTCGTCGATCGTGCTGTACGCCACCAGCCGCTCGCGGGCCTCTAATCTGCGAAGTGTGTACCATGTGAGGGTGGTTGTGGGCGCAAGAACGAAGCCACACGTGGATTCTGATACGTACTCCTGCGAGAGCGCAACGCGCAAGAAGTACATGAGCGTCCTAGGCTGCTTCATCCGAAGCTCTTTGCACTGCGATCCTTAGTCAGGCATCCGGTGTGCTCGGGAGTTGTCGCGAAGCGACGTATGAGGATACCCTTACCAGACACACGCCGAACGCGTATAGAAGTTTGGGGATGGGCGCTCCACGCTGAACCACATACTCATTGAGGAACGCGGTCATGCCTGGAGGAGGTGAGTCAGTAGTCCTACTAGCATCTAATCAACTGACCTTTCTCCTTCAGGAAGTGTTTCATCTGCCTGACCTCCTGGGCTGTCCATGCGGTTTGCGCTGGAAAACGAAGGTTAGACATGCGGTAATCAGGCGTCCAGTATGATGCTCAATCCAGTCCCCAAAACATGCTAGCAAGACCGGCCATCGATTATCAACATTCGAACTTCCAAGCGTACCTTCTTGGAGGTAGGAGTTCAACTCGTCTAGCGCAGAGTCGCGGTCTTCCATCTCGTGGTCCCGGGCCGAGGTCTCCGGACCGGGACCACCTTCGACATCGACGTCCCCGTCTTCGTCCTCCGCATCATCTTCCGACACACGGTCCATGGGAAGTCCGTCGAGAATGTCCTCGATCACGTCCGGATCCGTATCGACCGCCTCTGCCGCCTCCAAGAACGCCCGCACTTGTATCGCGTACAGACTGGAGGCGGCACTCCGGCGCGGTTTTGGAGGGCCGCTCACGGGCGGCGTTGGTGGCGTTGGCGGAACAGATTGCATACAGCGCGTATATCTGTACAATTGTGAGCTTGAAGGTCAAACGGGGGAGTTATTGCACAACAAACCTGGTGATGGTGGTGGTTCTTGTGCAGGATGGCGGACTTGAGGCGCTCATCGCAAAGGCCGGTCACGGGAATCGGATGATCTGCAAACCCTAACCCTCACGACTGTGAAGGCTTCCAGGCAAGTAATTTGTGGGACGAATGTTCTGAATCCGACTCGTTTTGATCGTGTATCGCCGTGCACGAAGCAGGCGAGTACAGCACGTACGTACATGCATACTTATCACACAACCAACCAAGCGACTCTTTTTGAGAAATACTCCGAAGGACGCTACAGCGAGGTTGAACGGCAACCACATAATACAATCACAAACATGACTAGGAAGTCGTCGCCGCGTGAACGGTAGCGAAACACTGGAAACCCGAGCCCGACGATGCTAGTGATTCGGAGAGATGCTCGGTTTCATTTTCGGTGAGCGCGGATTTTGGGTTGACGTCGAGAGGGTAGCATGAAACGGGGTATATTGCTTTAACGAGCCACGCATGCAACTGCAAACTTCCGGACCATGATGCTTGAGACACCGAAAGCGTGACGAAGCGGATAACAGAAAGCTGATACGAAGACAGAGCGCATAAACAAACAGCGGCGAAGATGAAGAGAATCGGAGACCAAGAAGACAAGGCGCAATTTTCCATGGACCACTACAACGTCCTGCACTGGATGAGCACGACGGACAATTGGCAGCATGCGAACTTACGACA
The DNA here is from genome assembly GCA_004369055.1 of Polyporus arcularius HHB13444. Lineage (NCBI taxonomy): Eukaryota > Fungi > Basidiomycota > Agaricomycetes > Polyporales > Polyporaceae > Polyporus > Polyporus arcularius. The sequence continues at coordinate 20,658 of ML211054.1, read as the reverse complement.
TCCCGAGAGAGTTCATTCAATCACATCGCCATCCTTCAATAGCAGCTCGTCGTCCTCGTTCCCGTCAGCACGAAGCGGTTCCGTGTTCGTCCGCATTTTGATAGTAGGTCGACCATCGTGCTTCCTCCTCGCGCCGGCAGTGTCGACTTGAGTTACAGTACCAGAGCGAGTACGTCGAGGGCGTCCAACGCCGGCAGCAGACGCAGAGTCGAAGGAACTCGACAAGCCGGGAACTTTCGGGTAGTCAGAGGCCCGGATTGTGTCACCACGCTTGCGCCGGACACGAGTGGAGCTTGAGCTTAAGTTTGAGTCGTGAGAGCGTGAGCGTGACATAGAGAACGCCACGCCAGAGTCGTCGGGATCGACCGCGGTGTTCCATTTTTCCTCATCCTCTGCAAATGAGAGATGTCAGACAAATTTCCTCCGCTCCATCGGAGGATTCGGCTGCGGGATAGGAAGATGTCAAGCGGTGCCCGGCACATACCATCGAGACCAAGGACCGAGAATAGATCCAAGAGCTCGTCACCTTCTGGATCAGGGCTAGCCTGGGCAGGAGGAGCACAGGAGCTTGGAGACGAAGGCGGTACACCAGGCTGATGAGAGGAGAATGAGACGGAAGAGGTCGGTCCACTTATACGGAGGGAAGACTTGGAGAGGGGACGGCCAGAGACATCACTGCGCATGGATTGTACCGGTGAGCTGCTCAGTGAGAAAGCGGGGGCCAAGTCAACATCTCCGGTGTGGTATTCGTCCGCGGGTGAGCGACACCCTTCTGAGGCAGGAGGACGAGGGAACCGCTCAGTCTCGGACATCAGCGCTGAGAAGTCCATGGACGAAGAGAAAAGACTGTCGCTGGAGAGGTGAACGATCGTCCGACGGCGTCGACGAGGCGGCTTGGCTCGGCTTGAGATAGAGTCCGACGGAGAACCAGGGAGACTGCTGTCAGACATGTCCACGTCGCTGTCGTAGCGAAGACTGCGGACGGGGAGAGGCGGATCTGCGTCGAGCTGCGGCATGAGACCATGGGCCCAGACACCTACTGTCGCGCTCCGTCGTCGGCGCGGTGGAGTAGAAGTCTGCAAGGGGGCGTCCGCAAAAAAGGATAGGTGGTCGACGACCATGTCTTCTTTGTCGCCTTGTATGACAGCGTCGGAGACCCGTGGTGAGTGAACCTTCGCTTTCGAGGCGACCAGCCAGGGTTCCGATGACATGTGGTCCAGGGCCGGTTTGAGTGAGGGCGTAGAGTTGGAGCGATTGTGCGCGGTCGCAGTCATTTTCCCGTAAGCGACGCTGTCCACATGAGACGTTGTCGGAAGGTACTGGGTGCCCACGGCGGCTCCTTGTATCGCGAGGTTCGGATCCACAAACTTCTCGCGCAGTCCTCCAGATTGAGAAAGCGTCCTAGACTTCGTGTGGTGGATGGGTCGCCGCTTGATGGCTCGATCAGTCTTGTGTGTCTTCCCAGGAGACGGAGCACGAGAGCCGGGCCTGCTACTGAAGGGTGATGCTAGGGAACGAAGACCGCCATGAGTAGCATTCTCCTTGAAGTTGCGCGAGCTGGTACGAGATAGCATCCGGCGAACAAAGGGCAAGGGAGAGAGCTGATCAGAGGACGGAGGGAGCCGTGAGCCAGAAGAAGGCACCATAGACTGTTCAGAAGGCATGGTGACACCAGGAGTGCACCACTGAGATGCTTGGGACGTCGCAGGCGGCACATCTTCGCGCATATAGTCGCCTTCCGAGAGCCTATCACGGACATGTGTCGAGGTGGCCTTCTGTCTCTTCGACGGACGGTCATCTCTACCTCCATCGGTGTCCATGATGCTGTCGCTGTCGGAAGTAATAGAGCGTGAGACCAAGCGAGCGCGTTTGTTCATCCTGCTGGCCATCACGGCAAACGATACATCGTCTCTGTCAGGACTGACGGGACGAATGGGAGAGGACTTGGTTCCGTTGTCGCGGTCGGAGACCCGGCGATGCGAGCGACGACGAGAGTACGTGGTCAACGGCTTGCGCGATGAGGAGGCCATGGTGGGCGTCGGGCGGAGAGATGAGGTCGGTGCCGGTGACGATGACGACGCGCAGCGCCAAACTGATGCAAACACATTACACGTCTCGCGGCGCCTACGCGCCTCCACGCACAAGTTGAACGCCAACCTCGACGTCCGCCGCCGTTCTCTCCCCATGCCCCTCGCTATCTAGTACTTACTCTAGTCGTCTGCTTTCGCAATCGCGCATATAGTCTGCCTGGTGCACTTGCTTTCTGTCCACCACCACCATGGTCGTCACACGACGTACCCCTGCCCCGCCCGCTGCTGCCTCCCGCACCCACTCTGCACAGCCGATACCTCGCCTGGCCAAGAATGCCAGCCCAGAAGCACAGACCGTCCCCGGCAAGTCCAGCCCCCTTGTGAACGGTAGTACCCATGAAGTCCCTTCGAAAGCAGGTGGTGCGGATGTAGACAAAGCCGTGAGTACCGCCTTTCCTGTACTGCGTGTGCTACGGTCCGCCAAGTCGCGGACTGGCTGAATTGCTCTCTCTGAGTCTTATGGCTCGCGGCGGCGCGTGTGCTGGGCAAGGCTGCGGAGCGGCTGCTCTGTGCAGTCTTTGACTGTCTGCTGTCTTCAGCGGCAAACTGCTGTGAATCGTGATGGGCGCCCTCCTGTCGTGGTGGGAGGCACCGTGGCCAACAAAACAGGTTGTCCGCTGGACACACGGAGCGCCCTTCGCGGCTCGCGAACGAGGTTATGAATTTGCGTGGTTGCTTGGTGGCCCGGTTGTTCCTGACGAGCTTCGAGACGCGAGGACTCCGCATATGTGCTAATGACCGTTTATTGACGCCCTGTGATACCATCTCCAGGCCGGCGCCGCGTCAAAAGCTACGAAAGCAAAGGGGAAACAAAAATCCAAGAAGAATGGCCAGGTACTTGCGTCCTTTGTTTATCACGTTACTCGTGTTTGCTGACTTCGCTGCAGAAGAGATCTGGCCGCGGCTCTACGGGCTTCACGGAACTGTTGTTCCGCGGCTTCCTGTTGTGGTTCACCATCTACACCCTGTCGGTTTGTCCACAGGACGAGCAGCTGAAGTCGCCCGTCTGCCGCGGTCTTTCGGAGTACCGTCGTTTAGTGATCGAACCTTACATCCTTCCACCAATCCAGCAGGTCCTCGCCCATCCCTCAGTGGTGCCTTACGTGGAAAAGGCAAAGCCATACGCCGACTATGCCGTTCGCACTGCTCAGCCCATCGCGGCCCGGGTGCACAAGGAGTTCGAGGCTCGCGTGGTTCCCCAGTGGAACAAGCGTGTCGTACCTCTCTACTTCAAGTATGCCGTGCCGCAGCTGATGAAGCTTGAGGCACAGGCGGCCCCCTATCGGTCTCGGGTTGAGCAGGAGTACGAACGCGTCCTAGCACCATACGTGCGCCTCACCGCCTCCACACTGTATCGGTGGCAACGCAAGGCACGCCCCTACGTCGCCCTTGCCGCCGAGAAGACGTATCAAGGTTATCAGGTTGCGCGGCCGTACGCCCGGCCGGTGTGGGAGAAGGTCAAGATCGTTCTCGCGCAGGTCGCGGCTATCCTGGGCGAACAGCGGCGGCAGTTCGTCGACCCACATGTCCAGAAAATATGGGAACATGTGAAGGAGATGAGTGGCAAGCCCCAGGCATCTGCGCCACAACTCCGAAGCTCTGGCTCTTCGCAACTCTCCAAGGCCTCTTCCGGTATATCCAAGGCGTCTGTCAAGGTCTCATCCACCTTGTCATCCGTTGTCTCGTCGGTTGTTTCTGGATCATCCGCTATTTCTAGCTCCGTCGCGGTCGCGGCCGACCAGGCTACAAGCGTCGTCGAGGCGGTGTCAAGTTCTGTGCTACCGCCCGTTGCTCAAACCACCGAAGTGATCAAGTCGTCGGTAGTCGAGGCAGCTGAGAGCGCGTCGTCTGCTGCGTCCAGCGCGTCAGACGCTCTCAAGTCCACTGTCGCCGCAGCATCGTCAACTGTGTCGCAGTCCGTCTCCTCTGTGGTTTCAGCCGCCAGCGATGCCGTCGTATCGCCCGCTTCTTCGTTCGCCGCTGCCGCGGATCCTGCTGTCAGCGCGCCTTTGTCGAGCGCTGAGGCAATCCCATCGGGCGCCTCGAGTGTGGCTGGAGGCGTGTCCGCCGCAGTCTCTGACGCTGCGGTTGCGGCTGGATCCGTTGTGTCATCCGCGCTTGCTTCCGAGTCTCTCGACAACCTTATTCCTTCGTCTGCCATCGAGGTTGCTTCTGTCAAGGTCACACAATCTGCGGTCGCTTCGGTCCCAGAAGTCGCCGACGCTGTTCCCTCGCTCGTCGCCTCGGGCCAGGAAGAGGATGCGGCAGAACATGATCCCTTAGGCATCCTCTCAGATCCCGATCTGGAGGAGTTCAAGGCTGAGCTTGGTCTCTCGGACGACCTCCTCTCGGAGCCCGAGCAGCCCGATACTCCGGTTTTGGACGAGGAGTCGGAGCAGGAGCGCGAAGAGCGTCTGCGTGCCCGTCGGGAAAAGACGGCGAGGGACCGGGCGGAGCTCGACAAGCGTCACACGGAGTGGGAGAAGAAGGTCGAGAGTCTCGTGGCCGATAGTAAGAAGGCTCTTCGCAAAGCTCTCGTGGCCATCCGGAAGGCGGCCGTCACGGAACTCAAGGAGAATGCCGAGATCCAGAAGGAGGTTGAGAGCCTCGTGGAAGATGCCGAGAAGTTCCTGCGTGGCGCGGAGAAGTACATGAACAACCTTCAGAAGGAGAACCGGAAACTGGAGGAGAAGAAGGCGTATTGGGATCGTGTTGTGAGCAAGGTTGAGGAAAAGTTCCAAGACCGACTCCGCCAGACCGAGGCTGTCGTCAACGGCTGGTACTCGGGGATACTCGACAAGGAGGTTGCTGAGGTATGCATTCAATGCTACATTGTCATCTGCCTGTCACTCATTCGGTCTCGCGGCGTTCTAGGTCGAGAAGGTTACAAGGGCCGTCAAGGACCTCGCCGAGCACGCGCAGGCTGACATCGGTCTTGACTACGCGTACCTCGACGACGTAACGTACCACGACTGGCAACGCTACCACGACCTCATCCGCAGTAAGCCGGTCACAGAAGTAGATGATTGCGACGTTTACTGATGCTTCGCCGCCTTGCAGGGAGCGAGAATTTCACCGTTCACGCCGCGAGCATTCAGGACGGCACCCATCCATCGCCGCCCATTAACCCCGTCGGTCCTGCGATCAAGGAGCTCCAGGACGAGGTTGAGGACGTCATCCATGGTTTCAACGCACGTCTGAGGACGATCAAGCGCAGCGGTGCTCGCGTCTTCGGGACCCCTGAGGAAGAGGCCGAGGATGAGGACGGGTCTGTCTCGATCCTGCCCATCGAGGAGCCAGAGCAGACGGAGTCCCCCGCTGATGTCGGTGTTCCCGAGGGGATCGTGATCGGACGCGGGAAGGAGGAGGTCGAGGCTGCCCTCAACCGCGTCGCCGAGCTCGACGCTCAGAAGACATCATCGCCGGACGAGCCTGAGAAGGTCAAGGACGCTGACGCCGTCGCTCAGAGTTTGAAGGAAGCGGTCGCAGCCGAGGCCACGTCCGCCTCCTCGCCGTCGCACGAGGAGCTGTAAATCCCGGGTGGTCTTGGTCCCGGCGGGCGGCGTTTTGGTTACCTGCTGCCTGCCAGGTCTTGGCGATCGTGAGTTGTCTTACGCTACTGCGGCCATGGCCTGAGCCTAGCTGCTTGTTGCGCGCCCGCGGCGATACAGTCGTTGCGCGTCCGCTGTCTGTGGTCGTTCTCGTCTCTCGATCTATCCATTATACTGCCCTGCTTCCGAGTGTTCTTGTGTCCGTGGCGTTATTTATTGGCAGGCCGCTGTGGGTTTAGCTCGGACGGCTCCCCGATGGTTCTGGATATCTTGCACTACATCCCCTAGTTCCCTTCATCTACCCTACGAACGGACTCTCCACCCCTCCTTGCGCAACACACGTTCCCCTCAGTTATGGTAACATCATGTTATGACTAGTATGAGCTGTCAACGATGTCCCGATTCACTGATTCACGCCGTCCGCAAATAGTAAGACGCAAGACCATGTCATGCTATCTCGGGAGCCAAATGGAGAGACTGCAGAGTCAGAGACCAAGAAGCTATGTCCATTGCCCATGCCACGCATTACATATTGACAGAGCAAGATATGGGCTCTATCTAGAGCTACGAGGACATAGCACCGACCAAGCATTCAAGGCAAGGAGCAAACTAGAAGGACAGCAGGTACAGTGGCAAACAGTTCGAATGTACAGGAAAGCGGTACAGAAAACGCGAGATGATGTTTTTCGGCGAAACCGGAGAGGGGGGAGTTGAAGCACGCAAAAACGACAGCAGGCATAGTGGAGGGCGGCAGGCCGGTCGGTCACACGGTTAATGGCCCCTCAATCACTCCTCCATGGCATTCTCGTCGCTCGGCTTCCAGCGGAGATTGCCCTGGTAGAAGTCAATAAGCTGGCGCAGGAGGGAATAAGTAATATATCCCATAGCTAGAGCACTGCCGGTAGCGGTGGAACGACGACGCACCAAGTTTGGCATCTTCCTCTTGCAGACTTCTGTGGTCTCCCTTCCGAAGCCCTTCCCGTTTTTCCTGGAAAGTCAAACAGGCGTAACCGCCGTCAGTGCATGCGTGGACGCAGAGATCGGAGCGCACAAAAAGTGCGGCACAGGTCCAAGGACCGCAGACATACAGGGTGAAGTAGACGAGCAGCTCGTTGTCCTCCGTGCGCTCGACGGTGTCGATGCATTCGATCAGGTGCTCCCACGACGCGGCGTCCTTCCACTTCGACATGTCTACGTATACGCGCTCCTCCTCTTCCTGGTCGCTGTCCTCCGGGCGGGCCACAGCCCGCCGTGCGCTCGCGCTCTTGGTCGCGGTCGCGTTCGAGCCCTTGCGTGGCTTCTTCTTCGGGACCTCCTCCTCGGCTTGCTCCTGCTCCTCTGACGGGGAGCGGGCAGAGGCCTTGGACTGCCGGCCGCGCTTCTTCGCAGGCGCCGTGACCGACTCGACCTCGGACTCGTGCGTGGTTGCCCTCGCCGCCGACTTGCGTGGTTTGGGCGTGGGCTTTGGCTTCGCGTCCGACTTGCGCGGGGCCCCCTTCTTACTATTTTTCTTCCAGAACTCGTCTATGAGCTCCTTTGCGCCTCTGAGACCGCCACAGGACACACGCCACAGTGCAATGGAGGGCGGATGGCGGAGGGGTACGAGGGTGGCAGTCAATACGCGTCCAGACGCGGTACGACAGGGTCCAGGGCACTCACTGTGCGTCCTGCTCGTCTACCCAGCTGTTATGCTCCTCGCTATAGCCCTTCCACTTGACTAGGTAGCCCGTTCGTCCCTGCTGACACGTCAGGACGCGGTCAGTAATGCAACCGTCGCGTGTTTCTGGTACGCACTTCGGGGAATGAGCCGTTTCTGGCCTCCAAAATCGCCTCGATCTCGTACTCCTCCCCGTCTTCGTCGTCTTCGTCGTCTCCGTTCTCCTCGTTCTCCTCTTGCTCATCGGACGCGTTGTGTTCCTTGGCATTCTTGGACGGGACGCCCTTTTTCGAGGACTTGGGCAGCTCAGACTCGCTCTCCGAGCCGGATGCTTCGACTTTGCGTGTCGTTGCTTTGGCCATCGGGAGTGAGCGTGCACGCGGAGGAAGGGGGTGTGCCAGACGACGAAGGTGAGCAAGAGACCCCTTCTCGTGCGCGTCAGACTCCTTTCGCACGTGAGGCGCTAATCGGCACCCGGCGCCAATGCCGTGCATTCAGCTAGATTCAGCTAAGTACTGTATGCGACTAGTAAGCATGTAGCCTCACTGTAGATTCAGCTCGCTGCGAGACCTTGCAGAGCCTGCGGGGAGGTGTACACATGCGTGCGGAGAGATACGAGGACGGAATAGATTACAGAAATAAGATTCAAGGTCACAGCAGTGTACAGACAATACGGAATCCACGAGAGTTCGGACAGGACAGAGCATAAGCAGGATGTATGTATGTCCGTGTCCGGCATTTTTACTCTCCTCCACGTCGCCGCGACGGGCTGGCACTCCGTCCACGGCCTTCGCGACCGCGTCCTTTCTTGGGGCCCGCGGGCGGTGGTCTCACAAACGCAAAGTCGCACTGCAAGGTCTGCTCTAGCAGGGTCGAGCCCGACGCGCCATCAATGGCGGCCTGTGCCTCTGCCATGGTCTCATACTCCACGAGGGCATATCCCTTGAAGCGGGATACCGAGCATCAGCTCGTGTGCAGGGGATGAGACAACGGACGTGCGCACCTTGACGTAGCCAGTCCGCCTGTCAAGGTTGAGGTGCAGGTTTTTGATCTCGCCGTACTCTGCAAACTTGTCCATCACGTCCTCCTCCGTCGCCTCTTCGTGGACGTTCGTCACGAGCACAATCCATCCCTCGACAGCTGCGACGCGGTAGGGGGTGTATCAGTTATGAATGGGAGCAGGTTGCGGCGGAAGACTCACATCGCGCCGCCCTCGTCTCTGCCGTCGACTCGACCCGGTCGAACACCGCTTCCGAGGTGGTGACAGCACTATCGTTGCCTGAGGACAGGTCAGCCGTGTGCGTCGGGAGAAAATGCTGAGCGGGACGCACCGGCCGCGCTCTGGAAACCGCGACCCTTCCTCCGGACGACGCCGCCTGCACGGGGAGACGTTAGCCGCATACATGGTGCCAGAGAGCGACGTGAGCATACCGTCGTCAATGTTCATACCGTCGTCGGACATGGTGGATGATTGGTGGCGGAGAGCTTGCCCGCCGCTGTGTGTGTTGAGGACCCAGCGCCTGTTGTGCAAGCGCCGGACTACCAAACGGGGCGAGTCCAGGGACCGGGGACCAGGCTGAGCGCTGGACGGCGAGACTGTGACGGCGACGACGATGGCAGTCCTGAGGCAGCCGAGGTCTGAGCTGGTCTGACGAGGATGGAGCAGTGTCACCGCGAGTGTCACACTACCTGGCACTGCTCTGGCTCCGCATGATCCCTCTTGCCAGATAGAGAACGAAGCCGTTGCACCTCTCTTGACTCGGTGCGTCTTCTGCTTTCGTAACATCCTGCATTTTCTCTCCGCGTGTCGCGCCCCGATTCCTGTTTCACACACATGCATATGGAGACCACAATATCCCGGTACCAGATCAGCCGCGTACCACGGCGATGATGTGTGTCATGCCCTCATCAAGCAAGTTTCCAAGTGAGCATTTTCTCCTCCCAGCCTCGTACCTTAACCATTCTGTTTCTTTACGTATCCCATCCTCCTCTAGATCTCGTCGACACCGAGTGAAACGGGTTTGTCCCACGCGCCATCAGCCGCTCGTCAATCCGAATAAAAGACCACCTCCGGTTCCGCCAAATGGCCCTCGTCATCCTCGTCGGTCCTTTCGCGTTCTTCACTTCCTCGTCCCTTTGCTACCCTACTCACTCATACTATGTCCTCGCCACTCATTAAACATCCCTGCACCATCTGCTGCCGGCCCACCACCCTGTGGTGCAGTCGCTGCCAGAATGCATGGTACTGCAGCCCGGACCACCTCAACAACGCACGTCCAATCCCGGTTCTCCACACCCGTCCACTCGCTGACATACTCCCCTTGTGCAGGACTGGCCCCGCCACCGTCGCGAGTGTGTTCCGACTAATATGCCGCAGACCCAATACCCCAACATGATAGCGACTCCGCCGCCGGTACAGGCAGAGCTCATCTCCGTCTCCGCTCTGCTCTTCATGCCACATGAAGGTGCGCTCTAGCGCTCTCGGAACGCTGCGGGCTGTGAACACTGACCGGCTGCATTTCTGTCCGACAGACCGCGTGCGGGTTACCACTGTCCAGTGCCAGCCGCAGGGCACGATCTCGCAGGGAATGTGCCCGACGCCGCTCGTCCAGGAGTGGTTCACGGAGAGTGTGCCGAACACAATCATTCTCACACAAGGCCTCAACGGCGAGCCGCTGCGCTTCCCGCTCCACATTTGGTACTGTCCGACATCGTTGCAGCGCGGCTCGCCGGTCAATCGCGCGATATATCGCATAACGTCCGGCGCTGCGGTGAAGCACTGGTGCGGCCCTGTTGTGGTGCTCAAGTTCAACGGATCTCGACGTCAAGGCTATTCCGACGCAGGGACCAATGATCTCCCTGCGCTCTCGGCTTATTTCCTCGCGTACACCTGACGCCCGACGCTCGCCGCCTGCTATGGTGCACCGCATGCGTCACCATACTCACAAAAGAAAGCTTGTGCGTATAATCACTGTATATAGCCCTATCTAATCGTCCGTCCCCTGCATGCTCGTCGATCGCTTTCGCACTGTACATAGCTCAGACTAGTCTCAGACTGTATGTCGCTCGCTCCCCCTCCCCCACCTCCACGGACTGTGTTGTATATCCCCGTCGAGTAGCTCCTGTCCCGTCATCGCATAGAGTTCCGCGGACAATCACAGGACATGTCTTGCTTCTGTCATGTTTCACACCGGGCTGCATGAGGACGCCGGGTGGACTGCTTCGAATGCGCGCACCCTGACGGTGGATCTCGATCCGGGGCGGCTGCTTGACCTGCGCAGAAGGCGTTTCTGGAAGAGCAGCACACTCTAATCATACTATGTGGCGCTTCGCGGGCGGGCTTGGTGCATCTGGCGGGCTTGGGCCGTGGGTGAGCGAGCGGGTGCCTTGTCGTGCCTTGGCTGCAGCGCTGCGTCCTGCTGCGTCCCCCATCTTCCTCCGACATCTCGTCATCTCCCACAACCACGAGGCTCTCAGCCTTCGGACCCAGTTGCTGATCTCCTCCGTGTCGCGGCAGAACCGTCTGGGCACGACGACCGCCTCCTAGAACACCGGGCATCATCCCACCGCCATGTTACGCGCACATCCTTGCCGTCGTCCAGGGCTCCCGAATGATCATCGGGAGTCGGTACTGTCCCCTCGGGCGACGTCCCACCATCACGGCACCGCTCCAGCGCGCCCGGTGCGGGAGTCTCGCACCGCGTATGTACATACGCGCATCCGGTGTATTTTCGGGCAACACACGTCCGCCCATGACACACGAGCAGCGGGACCTCGGAGGTGTGCATGTCTTCGTGTGCGTCCTCAAGCATTTATCACTGCGAGCGCTGTTGCAGGACACTCTACCCCGCCGCCCGACTCCCGACCGCGAGAGGATGCTTGCGTGGCTTACGCACGTCCGGATCCCATCATCTGCAAGCAAGGGCTACGTGGAGTCTCCGTGATTCCTGAGCCATATGTATTTCTCTTTCCTCCGTGATCGCAGAGACGTAGTCATCTGCGGACCGGCATAGTGGAGGCTTGCTGCAAACCGTCACCTACGGTTCAAACTTCTCTTTGCCCTGATCATGACCGCCTGGCACAATCATCCGCGCTGGCGCGTGAAAAGTGCGAACGATGATCGCAGATATGTACGTGCTTCGACTCCCCCGGTGCCGGCGTAGCCTAACTCGTGTGTAAAGGAAGCTAACGCGCTTGTAGACGGTCATAAGTAGGTAAACTTAGGGCGCAGTGAGATCTCCGCTTCCACGTCGGGATAGCCGTCGGTCTCACCGTATGCACATGCGGTCCCACAAGTTTCCCGAGGTTCTTTTTCCCCCCATTCGCGAGTGAGTCTGAGTGAGCGATGGGCTGAAACCTACGCCACAAGTATCACAGATTCACAGATTTCTCTCGCCAGCCGTAGGTTCAGTGCGAAGATACCTACGTACGCGAAGCGTGCATGTGCTGCTCCAGGCACAGTCCCGACAGGCGCTGCTGAACGAGCACTAACCCGACAAGCCGCTCAGAGTCTGGGCGCCACCTCCGGTGGTTTGGTTCTGACAAACCGTTCCCTAGTTCTTGCGACCACAAACCCGACTACCCTGCGACTGCCACGGAGTCTGAAAATAGACAAGGAGCCGGATGCACGATCACGTTGGCATCTCACTACCGCGAGGGCTGGCTCCAAGCTTACATGAGGGTTAATGAGGCGGCGCACACGGCGGCGAACACGCGAGACGTCATCCTCCGTCGGGAGCAATCGGTGTTGTTACAGTACAGTATTTTGCTTGCATGGCGACCCTACGCCTGCCCGACCCTGCCGTGCCATATTATAGGCTTCTCCGGGCGCAGCGGATGCAGATCAGCGCCAGCTGCCCGGGAGGCGCGTCTACGGAAGTCACCACTCACACTGCCCAGTTCCCTAAGCGACCATTCCAGTCTTCAGTAGCTTCAGTCTTCGGTCGAGTCGTAGTCCGACTCATCGTCCTCTTCGTCTTCATCGTCGTCGTCGTTCTCGTCGTTCTCATCCTCCTCCTCCTGGATGACCTGGTTCGGCGGGGGCTGCTGCTGGGGCTGCGTCGGGGGATGATTGGACGTCGTGCCGCTAGCCATCTGGCGAGCCTGTGCAGCCCGCTCCGCCTCCTCCCGTGCCTGGTCGACCGGAAACAACAGGTCGAGTGCGAGGTCCTTCCACCGGATGGTCCCGTTCACGCCGCCACCGCCGTAGCCCATGTCCTCGAAGAGCGCGCGCGACGCGGGGTCGTACGGCCGACGGGGCAGCGAGGCCGGGTGTTTGATACTCAGCGGGTTGCCATATGGATAGGAGGGGTGAACCTGGGAGGGAAGCACTGGAATGCAGGCAAAAGTGCGGTTAGGACACGGGCGGCGTTCCCAGAGAGGCGGCCGCACGCACCCTCCGACTCCTCAGGATTGGGAGGCTTCATGTGTGGCGCCATGTCCACGTCTGTGTCTGCATTAGCTGATGTGCTGCATGTGGTTCTCCGGCTGCGTACCTTCGATGGACAAGTCGCCGTTGAGATAGTCGGGGGTACCAATCGTGTCCAGAACTTCAATGTCATGGCGGGTCATGTGGAGGTAACAGAACGTGAGATCCTATTACGCGCATTGTCAGAAGTTGTGGCTCTTCCAGAAGTAAAGAAAGATGTCCGACAGTCATAATGGATGTATGCAGAAGTGGCAAGATCACTCCGGCGGGGGGGCTGCAGCTGTGATCTGCCACAACAAGTCAACCAAGTAAGAACAACCACCCCGTTGTCCAAACAAGCGCCGAACACGCTTGATTTGAAACTCCGACAAGTTCGCACTAGAATCGGCGACTGAGCTGCGTTGCAACACCCATCGCGTCTGGACTGCCCCTGCTGCTGCTGGGCCGCCACTGCGACTTTTGTTCCTTACAACGCCGTATGGGCGCGGTGTGCATCCGTGTCTTTGTGTAGCAAGCTGCCCGCTTTGAAAACCTGAAAACAGAACTCGGCTCAGGGCTCGAAAGAGGTCGGTTCCTGTCTCACTCGTACAGCGTCCAACTGACACTTCACTGCAGTTGGATACAGGGCGGCCTCATCAGGGTCATATGCCCATATTCGCCGACAACATGACGGAACTGCCTATCCCGACCGTGTTAAGTCTCTCGGCGGTGTCAGTTCCTCCATCCGTCAAGTGTCTGCAGTTCTCCCAGGACGGCCAAGCCATCCTCCTCACCAAGTATGCGGTCTACATTTTGGTATATTTTCACCGCGTTTGATCGTCGCACCTTCATTGATCAGCACCTACACAGACTCCGGACACCGGCGTCAGCATAGAATTGTCCTCAGTCATCAAGCAGGCGCCCGACTCCTCCAAGTCGCCGTCTCGTAGCACGCGTCCTCTGGGATGGCTGAGAACCATGGTTGAGTTTGATCGGTCTCTTGCACATCAGTGGCCCAATGATTCTCAAGGTACATTCATTTTACCCGAAGTGGATGGCGGGACGCTCACTGCGCTCATCGACGCCCAACCAGAGTGGGGCGCTGTTTCTCTAGGTTCTCTCGACCCCTCCTTGCACGCAGTCACGCTTTCCCCAAGTAACCTCACCACCGACGCCGGGTGCGGACTCCCGCACATGCTCTGCGCCAAGCACTGCAGCTAATTGCCGGTGGCGATTTGTCCTCGCGCAGATGTGTCCTCGCCTTACTCAACTCGAATCTCGAACTAACCATATGGGGCGCGTCGAAGAACCTCCTCACAGGAGAGTGGATCAGGGCAAGCCGACCTCGTCGTAGCGCCCCATGCTGTAACTCACGGAAACAACGCTGACAGCTTCAGGACGTCACATCCGGCCTCAAAACAGCCTGGGCTGCCAAGAACCCTCTCTCAGCGGTTGAAACGGTGCTGCGAGACCAGTCCACATGTGCGTCGCTCCGCACGGTGTTCTCTGGCTTTCAGATCAATGATTCGGATTGGCCCTGCTCGCAGGTATCGCATGGTCACCTCAGCCCCACTGGGGTCGTGAGCCCGCGCCGCTAGTCGATGCGTCCTTGCTGGCAGTCGGTAACCGCCTCGGCTCGGTCACCTTTCTCAGGTATGTCCATCTATCCTCACTTTCGTTGTCTCGTGTCACTTCACTGCACCCAGGTATGATAAGGCGGAAAAACGGATGGCCGCTGTAGCGGAAACCCAGGTCGCTGACAGATGGGTAACGCATCTTGCGTGGTCTGCGTGGAACGTCCCACAGGACGGCACTTGTAAGTTCTCGAACCCCTTCAATGCGCGCGCTCAGTTCTGCCACAAGTCTAGGCGAGGCGATGCTTGCATGCGGCACCGCTGATGGTTCCGTCGTTGTCCTGACTGTATGCCAGACTCTCGACCCCAAACCTACTCTCACGAACTTTACTCCGGATCACGCCCTTGGTCTATCAACCCAGGTGGATGACGAGAGAATCTCCGGGTCGGATGGAAGAGCCATCACCGGCTTGCAATGGGTAAACACACCTGTGCGCAGCGTGAGCAATGTTCTTCCTGCAGAACCACTGCTGCGAACTGAAGTTTTATGTATAGGCGATTTTGATATATCACAAGCCAGGGGTCCTCCACCTGTGGTCTGCGTCATCTTTTGGGGCTTCTGAGGCCGCCTGGTCGGGCTCTAGAGCGTTTGTGCTCCGGACACACAAACGTTCCGTGGGCTCTTCGGCACTCTCGCCCGCATCTGGGATATCATACATTCCTAGTCTCGACGTGGCCGTGGTCTCGCTTTCGGACGGATCATTCTATGTTATCCAGAAGCTCTCGGTCGACCCAACTTTAGACCCACCATCTCCGGGATCTATCCAGCCCGACACGCTCTCCGCAGCATCCCGCTCAGTCTTCGTGAGGGCCGAGCCGGAGAAGGTGTCATACAAAGATGTGGATCGTATCCATGGTGCAGTCACTTATGACGGTGGTTCTACGTTCATGTGGACGTATGAGTACGTTAACCCTTGCCGCTTCTTCTCGCGAAGTCACAGCTCAAATGTCTTGCGTGATTCAGGGCGTCCCGTCCAACAGACTTCAGTTACAAGCACGACGCCAAGCACATTAGCACGTTCGTAGTGGCGCAGCTATGGGACGAGGATCTAGACGAACGAGTCTTAAGCGGATTGGCGGAGCGCGTCGGCCATGCCGGAAGTGGTTTGTCCACATATTGTCGTGTCATGGTTCGACGGTCTTCTGACGGTGAATCAAAGTCAGCGGCGAGGCGCCGCTATCTATACTCCGACCGCTTTTCTTGCATCTGCGCGATTCAAGCAGGATTGCGCGCCTGCACCCTCGTCTCCTGGATATCCTGTACAGACAACCGCCCAGCGGTCCAGACGCAACCATCGCAGTTGCAAGTTATACCGGAGACTGGACCTCGGAGCTGTCTCGCGAACTTCGAAGGAGCCTGACGACCCATATATTTGGCTGGAGTAGTATTCATTCACAACGAATGCGGTACGCCGTCGCGGTCTTTTGCCAGGTTCGCACGTACTGTTCACCCAGCCGGTGTAATGCATGCCATGCTGACATCCGCCACACAGAAACACGCAGAGGCTGCCGAGTTTCAACAGAAATTCGCTGACGCTGCCAATCTATTTCTAGCAAGTATCCGCACCCACGTCCACCTGGTGTTGATACGACACCTATCGGCCATAAGTGGGCCTTTATCCCGTAGCGGTACGCATCGGTATCTCAATGGATGAGTCATGACGTGGTTGTTGACCACAGTGATTATACAGTACATGACATATCCTTTGCTCGTCGGACCATTCATCAGGCGACAGCTGCAGCAGCAACAGCTCCGGCATTAGCCAAGGAAGCCGAACACCTTTGGGCGCAGCTCCCTCTTGCGCCACATGCAGTTGCCGCGGGGATGCAAATCAACGCGGCGTCACCCGCAGTGGGGATCACTCATGAACAGGAAGGGGACAGGATGGACGAACTTTGTCCCGCCTGCAACAGCACCATTCCCCTCCAGTCGATGGATGCTGAGAGCGCCGTCTGCACCAATGGCCACGTTTGGGGTACGTACGCGCAGTCTCATCCTATGCATTGTCTGCGCCTGTCCGCGGGTCGCTGTTTCGCTTTTTTTTTCATCCACTCGCGCCGCATCAGTTTCCTTAGCTCATGGCTGTCACAGCACGCTGTTGCGTTACCTCATTCCTGCTCGCCACGCCAATGGTTCGGACATGCGTCGGCTGTGGCCGTAAAGCATTGCTACCTCCACCTGCGCCCGCATGGGCCGCACCGGAAGCATCGTCGAGCGGAGACGCCAACGGGTCCGTGGACTATCCCGTTGCCCGTGTCGGGGACTCGCAAGCGCCTCCGGCACACTTGCTCTACCCGCCGGGAGGGGTAGGCGGACTCCCTAACTCCGCACGGTTCGTGCAAGATCTGCTCGATGCGACGCGGCGGTGTCCGTTCTGCGGGAACAATTTTGTCGTGCTGGTTTGATCGGACGCTGGGGATCTGCAGCGGGATCAGAAGGCCCGAGAGGGAAGGCCCGCCGGGAGGTCAGTTGTACGATGTGTGTTCTTCGTGTTCCATGTAGACATGTATGTGCGCGTGGCCACCATGGGGCCGTGACGGGCACACACGCGTGCAGCCATGTGCAAGAACCGGAGGATCACGCCGGACCACGCTCGAAGCCGTAACAAGCGGTTGGGTGGCAGACCGCAACACGCAACATTGCTTCTCATTGACGCCCTCGATGTTCCACAGCGCCCACTCCACTGCCTGGCTCCTTTGACTTGCCGACCTCCCCCCCCATCTGTTCAGGGTCTTCGGCTTTCACCCGATCAAGCTCTGCAGCTTGAGGAAGTCGGGAGTACCGAGACCAGTGACCTGGCGGTGATAAGGTTGCGTCAGTACGAGATGCGCTTGGAGATGCCGCGATCACACTCACAGGGTCCCAGCCAGTGCCCGCAGTGAAGCCGTTCGTCCCGCAGCCGGGGTTGTCACCGGAGGTGATGTCGTTGAAGCCAGTAGCACCGGTCGAGTAGATCAGCGGATTGAGGAATCCCAACGGCGCCTTGCCCTCAGACAGGCGGAAGTCGTTGAGGAGGGCGATGACGCCAGCGAAGGTCTACGGACGAACCGCGGGCAGTGAGTATACACCTTACCGACGCCGGAGAAGAGTGGAACAGCGTATGGACATACCGGTGAACTGGCGCTAGTACCGCCGACGGACGCGACGCGTCCTCCAATGACGACCTGGAAGCCCTGGCCTTGCGCGGCGACATCTGGGTAGGCACGGCCGGTAGTGCTGCAAAATCGGAGCGACTTGTGAGACGCAGAGATCGGAGATGTAGGGCTATATCTCGACATACTTGAACAAGCCAGCATTCGTTGTACCGAGCTTCGTCAGGAACGTCGAGACAGCCGTGTTCTGGAAGCTGCATGCATCCGGACGTCAGCTCTGTCTGGTAGGTATATTGAGCATATGGAGATGGTAGTTCGCACCTTGGCCGGGCAAAGTAGTTCGAGAATCCGCCGCCGGAGAAGCTGACTGCGACCTCAGGGTTTACGCGGATGGTACCGCCGACAGTCGTAACGAACGGGCAGGATGCTGTTCAAACGGCAATGAGTCTCCCGACGGCGCAGGTCAAAGATTAGGCGAGGACGTACCAGGGAAGTTGGGCTGGAAGTGTTTGGTTCTCTTGCCATCGTTGGTAAGACAGTCGCCGGCACCAACACCATCATCGCCGCTGCTGAACAAGATGCTGGAACCACGGGCGCCAAGCTGCGCAAAGAGGTTGCACACAGTCGTCGCGTAATCGAGGGGAACAGTCTGCTCGTCATCGCCGTAGCTGGTAGTGAACTGCGGACATTGTCGTCAAGGTGAACTGAGTGGAATGCTTGGGGCTGCCATTGTCGCACCACTCACCGTCTGGGGAATAGATGTCTGGTTCAAAATGAAATTGAGCCAGTCGAGGTAAGGCTCATTGGTGTTGGTCGGGGTGTTGCTGTCGGGATTGAAGGGAGGAGAACCACCAGTGCTGAAGTAGACATTTGGCGTGGGGACCGTGAGACCCTCGGTGTACTGGATATCGAGGTTCGCCTATAACGATGATGTCAACAGCTGGCATCTACCAAGAAGCGCTCCGAGCGTACCTCCACACCGGGATCGGTCTGGTCATCACCACCGCCGTTAACTCGCACAGTGGTGAAATCCTGACCAGCACCGTCAGTGCGGAAGCGAGAAAAGAACGTCTACATCATCTTTTAGCAGCAGCATGGGGACAGGTAAGTCGACCGAACGTTACCTGCAAATCAGCATGGTTTGCGAACTCCTCCAGGTAGCCAGCAATCCCTATCTTGTTCTGGCTGGTGGCCTTAGGAGTGTAATTCGCGGTGTTGTAGAGCGTACGCAAGCAGGAAGGGGTGATCACGGTATTGCAGCTCGATGGGGGAGTCGCAAGCGAGCCGGGATCCTTGAGAAGGTGCGCGAAGTCGGCATCATTCTCGATGGTAGGCGCGCCCTCCTGGATAAAGCTAGTAGCCTTCATGCTCTTCATGGTACCGAAGTATGTCGTCGGAGCGACGACGGCGACGTGTTCGTGAAGGATGCTCGGAAGGCTGTAGTTCATCGTGCGGATAACGTAGTCGTCGCTCTTCCCGTGCCGGAACGTCTGGTATTTTGTTCCGAGCATCTTCTCCGCCTGCGCGACAGAGACGCGAAGGGTGATGAAGTCTCCCGCAGGTGAACGACTGCTCGACGTGGTGTCGAGGCCATGTGCCAAGAGCCATGCCTCAACAAGATTGACGGAATCGGGGTGAGGAGCAACGAGCGTTGCTACTTGCTCCTTGGACAGGTGCTGACCATACCTGAGACGCGGACAATGAGCACAACAAGGCGCGTGACGTAAAGACGGAATACACGTACCGCTCGTGTGCGGGGTCGCTGACCTCGTAGAGCGCGGTGACAAGCTCGTCGAACTTGTCCTGCTTGAGGCCGATCCGCATATCGAAGGTGTAGTCCGAGGGAGCAGGACCATGCAGCTCCCATCCACGAGGGACCTCAGCCCAGGCATGCTTCACCTCGAAGTCATCCCACCTCTTGGACACGAGAGGGTTGGAGACAGCAAAGTGGGCGAGCCCGAGGAGGAGCACGGACGTCGACCAGAACATGGTGGAAGGACCGTTGATGGGCAGGTCAGTAGCAACAAGACCTTATATACCGCCTGACAACCTCCGGCGCGAGCTACTACATGGAACGACCGCGCCTTCGGAAGAGCCGCATGATGGGGCTTCCTCGCGTTGCGATTCGATCATGTACCGAGTGCGACACTGTGCGACATTGACGGGAATGCGCCTGCATCAACCTTCTCAATCATGGACATTCGATCCCAAGATACGGCCTCGGTGCCCGAATGCGGCCGAGACTCCTGCGAACGTAGCATGCGTGAATGGCAGCGTCGACGCTCCTATGAGAAAGCTTGGCGAACGCCGGAGAATTGGTTAATATAGCAACGAGACACTGGAGTACAGATGGCTTCCATTTGTCGAGCGCACCGCCGCAAAAGCAGCATGTCGAGATTCCTGGTTAGCTTCGGGCATTCCGGCAGGCAGCACTGATCAGACCGGCTCGCCAAGCACAACAAGTCTATCGCAAACTGTCGTGAGCCGACGCGGAGGGATCATGGAGGAGCAGCCGTAGCAGACTGTACCCACATGAGGGAGCGTTTCCAGTCAGATGGACCTTGGGAACGCTGTCTATCACAATAGCTCGGTTGCATGTGGAGAGCTGCTTCTTCGAAGTCGCGTGCCCTGCGGCGGCCCGAGGCTCGGCCTTTGACGTGTTTGCGCAACGGCGACATGAAATTGCATGAAGCAGGATTAGAAGGTCGGAGCATGCATGCTCAGGGCATCGTGGTGGGATACTGGCAGCTTTCGGCGCTTTGACTGGAGGATGCTTCCAGCATCATCCTGAACTATATCTGTCGCGCTCGACAGAGTCAAACTTGTTCTTGAGCCATGCTTTCGCTGGCGTCACGCTCGAGACGACGACAAGGTCAGGATTCTTCGTCGAGCACTGGTCATGCGTACTCCTTTCAAAGTACACAGACTGATCCCTGATATCAGGCCTCGGATCAGGACAAATTGGCCGTACAGGAAGGTTTATATACACACAGATGCTGAGGAGATGGCGTTATATCAAAGAGGTGTACAAGGCGCACTTCCGATGGACTTAGCACGGGGCAGCGGCTGGGCGCCAGTTGGCAGGATGACTGCACAGTGCACTCCTCCAGTAGTGCCACCGAGGTTGTTCCTCTTCATCGTCGTCGTCCTATGACAGCCGTTTGCATAACGATAGGCCCCTCCGCACTGTTTACACCCACTGCCGCTTAAGCGGACTTGGAAAAAG